>JAIPRK010001217.1:56432-84323 GCA_025469195.1 Chaitophorus viminalis
AGATAAAATAGTTGTATAAATGAATAAATTCAACAAAGTTGAGAACCCCTGAAAATGAAATAAAAATTCTACTACCTAACCAATATAATGGGACGCAATTCATGTATACCTTTTTAGCGGGACGCAATTAAGGAGCCCCGGAATCAACAACAAGAGCTCAACAATAGCTCAATTTCAATGTTATCTATATATATAAAATCCAAATACCACTGACTCACTGATCGCTGTATCTCAAAAACTACTCAACGTACGGACTTGAAATTTGGAATAGAGGTTCATTTCATATTTTCACCGTGAAATAAGAAAGGGTTTTTTAAAAATCGCATTTTTAAGGGTTGATGACCATTTGGGCTCTGGGTCAGACGTAATTTTTTTTATTCATTGGTTACTAAGGTACTATTTAATGTTGATCTATGTTGATTTGTTTATTTATAAATTTATTTATTTATTTATTTATTTATTTATTTATGTTGATTTATCCAATAAATAGTACATATTTCGAGTCACTATGATAACCAAAATAACAATCAAATAACTAATATACAAAAATATTACCTTGGTAGTTGGTAACCAGCAATGAAAACACGAAACTATAAAATTACACCAAAGTTAAGGTGGTACCTTAAAGCTAACTGCTGAATCTACAGGTATGAAAAAAAAATTTGTAGTTTCACTTTATATTAAAAAGACTTATTTGCATCGACCAAGAAATGTTCCGAGCAAAATTAGGTAAAATTACATCAAAGTAAATTTAAGGTACCTTTAATCTAACCAAACATAGCTAGGCTCTATAAAATGTAAGTTAGTATTATTCCTTTAAGGACTATATCCTAGCGACGATCTATATATTATATATGTCGCATCCATATCGCGTTATTGTACGTTTCACGAAATTGACAACGTTTGCATCCATTTCACGAAAAAACTAAAAAATGTGCTTGTTTTATAGGTAATTTCAAATGTAATTCTCGTTGCCATAATTCAAAAGCTTGTTTAAATAAATAATAGTTTGTATTAAAGTATTTATATTTGTAAAACAGTTATTAGATCGTTTTTTAGATTCTGAACGGAGTGATGGAATCTATTGATTTAACAATTTTTTTTTTTTTTTGTGTCTGACACCTTTTTTAGCAGTAAAAATGCTTCGATTTGCATAAATAATAACTTTTCTGAAAAGAAAGTGAATATATATGGTACTTGGGCGAGTCAAAAATCCAACTTTTTTAATGCTTTTTGAAAAAATTGAAAAAAACGATAAAAAAATTACGAAAAAACGGGAAATTTTACCCAAATTCACGTTTTTACAAAAAACATTTTTTTAAAATGCTCTAACTCAAAAACAAAAAACCGCAACAACTATATCGGGAATCGTTTCACTCAAATTTTTTATAAGCCCATAGAGTTCAAATTTGTATAAAATATGTTAAAATCGCGATAATTTGCAAGTTATTTTGTAGTTGAAAATTCATAATTTTTTTTCTGTTTATACTTAAGATTCAAAATTTTAACACTAGGTTGTCCATAAGCTAATCTTCAAAAATATATAAAAAAAATTCTACCAGACTTAAAAGAAAAAAATTTATGACTGTTTTAAATTTAAATTTTTACGAAATTGCATTATAATTCAATTTAAATATAAAATACTATATTATTTTATAGACATTTTAGACAAACATATTAACTCCGTTCAGAATCGTTATTCGTATACAATGATATCTATCATTGCATTCAAATTTAACAAATCCATTGTAATAATGACCTATCCTATAAACGAGGTACACTCCACCTCCAACTGTACAGCAAAGCGAGGCCCACCTGTACAGCAAAGCGAGGCACATCCGTTTTTTCTTTTCTTTTTGACATTAACAAAAACTGATCAACAGCTTATAAAACAGATAATAACCAAATAAAATATTCTAACTATCGTTTATGAAAGAACAGATCGTTCTTTTAGATTTTTTAAGCTTTTTTAATTTTCGCTATTTGGACATCCAAATGACGGAACAAGTTCCGTTGATGACAGTTTAGGTATCCATTTCACGAAATATTATCCATATTGTGTAATTACGTGAAGTGGAGAAATCACGATTCTATTTCATGAAATGAATGCAAACGTTGTCCATTTCGTGAAACGTACAATAACGCGATATGGATGCGACATATACATAGATAAGAAAGTCTGGTTAGTTCCACTATTTATAACTCAAAAACGGCTGAACCGATTTGGCTGAAAATTGCCGTAAGAAAAAATAAAATTGACTAATAATATATCTATGAACAATAAAATTCCCAAACCGGAACTACTGAAGCTACGGGAAAGAAATTTGGTCAGAAGAAAATTAATGCTGACCAAACATATTTATTTATACATATTCCATTAAAAACTATGCCCAACCAAGACTGTTCCGTGGGAAGCCGGGTAATGCAGCTAGTTAAGTATACTTCCACAGTTTCAAGATAAAATTTTAAAATTGTTTACATTTGATTGACTGATAAGTGTAAGTGTAATTCACTCTAATTTCATGTCTTAATTATTCGCTTTCATAATAAGTAACATATAGACGGTTAACATATAGACATTTAATTACACTCGGTTCAATTTTAAACCTTCAGTTCTAAAGTAGTAAAGAAACAGATTGGTCATCAAAATGTTAAATAAAACATAATTATTGTGAGAATGTAGATCTAAGCACTGTGTTTAGACATTTTTACAATAGTCCATATATCTACTCTAAACGGACGGCTTAAAGAATATCAATAATATTTTCATGTAAGTTTTTTGCAGATTTTAACTCTGCGAGATTTAGGCTATTTTATCGATTAGACCAATTAATAAGACCTTATTAAAAATGCAGACCATGGTTTCACCCATGAACTATTATTATATTTGTACATTATTATATCCTTAGTGTTTGATTTAAGTGTTGCTCGTGTTTTTAAATTACTTGTGTCATACCTATTCACAAAAAAGGCAATATATATTTATATCTATATTTACATGTGTCGCGTACCATCAAGTGTGTCTGTATCTGTTTCTACCTACTAGGTAGAAAAAATACATTGCATTACTTTAGATACACATGGGAAAAAATTTTGTAGAAGTCATGTACGTGACTGATAAATTATATATAAGAGGTAATCGAAAACTAGTGCAGAAGTGTAGATACCTATATATTATATTCAACGTTACATTAAAACTTCTTACAAAATCGATGTTGGGTGTAATGTCAAACAATGATGTTTTGTGGTTTGTATAGAAAATATAGTTTTATTGGTTTATTTTTTAAATAAAATTAAATATTTTGGTTCTTAAAAATAAATCTATAATTGTGTTGGTATATTTATATAATATGTGTATGAGTGTGTGTGTGTGTGTCTTATAAATGAGTATCATCTTAAATAAACTACTATGCATCCTACAAAAAATGAATAAATAAATTATAAATTTACTCTCACACTGAGTCACACAACACTAATATGTCCTCTACATATTATAATTCGCACAATAAATCGTAATATTATATTATTATTTCCCTGACGCGTGCCAGATGACGTCTATTATTTCATAGTTGTATTATTGTATATTATTGTAGTTTGTACCTATATATTTAATATTTCGAACGCACATATTTGTACCTGTGTGTACGTTTTGTGCGGCCGTTTTTTAAATACTCTACGACAAATAATTGAAAACCCTATGCACTATGTTTACGTACAGCCATCGGACGTCATATAACCAGCTGGTATTTTTTGAAAGGAAGGGTGGTTCTAATGACTGCATTTTCATCCCCTCGTCGTAACTATACACATTCGATGATGTGTTGGCAAGGGCACGTGATTCGGAGCATACAGGATGTTCCACAAGGGTATACCATTGCAAAGTGCTCTGGTAAAAACGTAAACTTATAATATTTTCATTGTTGTTCCCTGCGTCGCTATATAAACAGTACACTTCGAGTATATCTACACCCTGTAAAGTCACCCCAATATTTTCAGAAGGGCTGCGTGCAGCGAAATATCCATGTGTGTGTGTGTGTGTGTGTGTGTGTGTGTGTGTGTGTGCACTCTTATCGATCTAAAACGAATATTAAATCTGTATGTACGAGTAAAATATATTCACAGTGAAATTCGTCGTAATGTGCGAGCAACAAAGGGCTGTTTGCGATACGTGAATAATGTCAATTTCATTGTTTTCATACGCGTCCTTGGATGTATTCGACATTTTGTACATAAGTACAATACGCAAATATGTAATACAATACCTACCTATGTACATCATATGTACATGCGTTCTGTCCCGCGGGGGTTTTAACTTTTACAGGGAAAACGTAGGTTGTACAAATATAATATCGTACTAATATTTAGGTGACATATAACGTATTGTTTATAAATAAATATTATTTATAAACTACAACGGTACTCGTTAAAGGTATTTTTTAAATCCATTCAAATATTAATAAGCATCTATTTAAATCCACATTATTGTGTAGCACTCAGTGGCGTGCAGTCAGGGCAAGCGAGGTAAGCGGCGCTTGCCCAGATAAAAGTAAAAAGAAAAGGAACAAATAGTACTTATTGGTTCTTTTTAATAATATAAAATGTCATTGCTCATGGTTTAATCTTTCAGAATTTACAAAAACAATAAATATAAACATTAATATGATTTGTAAAAAAAGTCAAGAAATGGTTTTACTGTATAGGCAATTTAATATACAGAGGTAAGCGCTCAGTTTTTTCCTGACTCGGACTATGCTGTAGTATTAGAGCGGTTGGGTGCGGTGTAGGGGGGTGGTAACTGCGACTTTACATGGTCCTCGAAAGCGCTCAGCAAAACGCTTCTGATGTGATTTGATTAGACACCGCTACCGTCACATTTTATCAGCACGTCAGTCAACTATGGCATAATTCGTGGTAGAACCGGTCATCGGCGATATCTTAGTTCTTAATAATTCTTATCGAAAAACCTAAATTAGAACCCAAACAGACGTACCTATAATAATGTATTATATATAATATTATTATTTATTTTTCTGTTTGTGTTATACTATTATCGACAGCATTTTATCTTTCACTCTCGAATACGAAGTTTGGCCAATATTCATACATATTAGTTAAGCTTACGAATATTTATTGTATAATTGTTTACTTATTACATTATATACCTAATATATATTTAACAATAAACTTGTTTGGTAATAAATATAATATCCAGTAAAATATTAATATGAGTACATTTTTATTGAATTTTAGGTAAGTATTATTTTAGCGCTTGCCTATAAGATTTTACCACTGCACGCCACTGGACTAGCACTTCAATTTAAATACATACAGTAAAATACAGTCGTTTCAAAATTATTCATTCAATGAACAGTATAGCATATGCACCAAATTGAAACCGAAATAATAGTTTTTAACGGATTGTTTGTATAATTCTAGTTTATTATAATCTAGCTATAGATTATGATAAGAGTTTTTTTCACTTTGAGATCATTAAATAAAAATCCATTTGCCTGTAATTGTTCCTTTATTAAAATTCTTAGTACAAGAATAATTTATGGAAATCTATACTGGGTGCATTACATATAGGTAGTTTATATCGTTTCTTCAAAGTATTGACCTTATTAAAAAGTCATAATGAATGAAATTAAAGAATACTTTGTTGTTATTTTTAATTTTAATTAATTACATTTTTTTCTTCTATGCATTGAAATTCTATACTCTATTGTAAAAACTGTGATACCAACTACTTCATCAAAATTTAAAATTGTACTTCTGTATTATAAATGTGTACATCGATACATAACATAACTATAATATATTATGTTTTCGTTTGTTTTCAGTTCATTCCCTTCCTAATCTGACAGTACTGAGTTTATCAGGCTGCAGTAAAATCACTGATGACGGGATCGAACTGATCGCCGAAAATCTGCCAAAATTACAAATCTTAGACTTATCTTGGTGTCCTCGTGTTACCGATGCAGCACTCGAATACATTGCGTGTGATTTAGTTGGATTGGAACAGCTAGTCTTAGACAGGTAATTGGTTAATATAATAAGAGTGTACATTTATCATAAAAATACATCATCGATTTTTGCTACTTATTAGAATGTCTAAAATAGAATTAGAAAAATTGGTTTTGTTTGAATTCAATTATGCGTGAACATAGAAAAGTATGACCACTTCAATACATTAATATCTGTACAATATCCTGTACAATAAAATATATTGTTCTTTTTAGATTATGAACTAGGAGTGATGGAATCTATTGGTCTTACAAATATTTTTTTTTCTATCATCACGTTTTGGGGCAGTAAAAATGCTTCGATTTCCTTAAACAGCAACTTTTCTGAAAAGAAAGTGAATGTAGATGGTACTTGGACGCGTCAAAAATAATTTTTTTTTAATAATTTTCAAAAGCATCGAAAAAAACCATAAAAAATTACGAAAAAATGAGAAATTTTTCCGCAAAACCACGTTTTGACAAAATACATTTTTTTTTAAATGCTTTAAGTCGAAAACGAAAAACTGCAAACACTTTTCGTATTGGCGCTTTCTATATATGGTAAAGTTTTTAAAGTTTTTTGACATTTTCTGACTTATTAATAAACAATTTAAATTTTCAGTTTTTCTAAATTTTCGATTAAACATAAACATCGATAAAAAAAATTTAGCTGTTCAAAAACTTGAAAATTTAATACAAGGTTTACTATAAGTTACAATTATTGTAACTAGAATAAATTGAAAATTGTTTATTTTTATAAGCACAAAAAGTCCAAATTTGTATGAAGTATGTCAAAATCGCAATAATTTGTATGTTATTTTGTAGTTCAAAATCATAAAATTCAAGGTTTTAATCTTAAGGTTCAAAATTTTAACACAATGTATCCATAAGTTACTCTTCAAAAAGCTATAAAAAAAATGTCTCTACCAAACATATAAGAAAAAATATTCATAACCGTTTGAAATTTTAATTTTACGAAATTTTTTTAAATTTTTTTTTTATAATCGTTAATAAAAAATATTTGGCTGGAACAAAAAAACTTGTAAATTTAATAGAAGATTCCACAAAAAATATTGATTCTAACATTTAAAAATTATTTTTTATAAGTGTTTGAAAAGCAAATATTGACATAATATTTCAATTTAAATGTAACATATTTTTTATTATATATAATATACCTATTCTAGACTAACATATCATCTCCGTTCAGAATCATTATTCGTATACATTATACAATAATACCTATCATTGCATTCAAATTTAACAAATCCATTGTAATGACCTATATCCTGTGAACAAGCCCATCCAGTTTATTTTATGCATGTTTATACATGTTTTTCTAGTTCAGTATAATATATTTGGTTTTTTTATCGTTTGATTATCTCTTCAAGACCATTATGCAACTTATAATAGCCAAGAGAACGATAATATCTACGGGAATATATACTCGTAATAGCTCTAGCCAGAGCTACGTGTAACTTTAAAATCTTATCCTTACTACGTATGTATATTTTTTTTCGGAATTTAATGTTTATTGTAATTAATACATGATAGTAATATGGTAAATAAATACAATAATATCCATTCATTTAAGCTGTAGCTTATCGGAATAATACGTTACAATTTAATTATTAGATCACACAATATAAAATTAATAGTATTAAATAAGATTTACATTTTTGTTAAATAAAATAAAATACATGGTTACATTGAGATTAGAATACTGACTATATGTAACATTATTTCCTCAGTGATTACAAATGATACACTTTAAAACACAACATATGAATTTTTAACAGTACATTATAATTATGTAGGTTTATATGATTATAAATCTGAGAATAGCCACTTATACACGATTTTATTAATAATTAAGCCAGAATACATATTTTTCTTATAATTAGTAAACATTTTGTTAAAATAATTTAGACTTAGATAGCTAGATAATCAACAGAGACTGACCAAAGAATTTTTTTGTACATTTTACGAGTAGATCATAAGCTCTCTAACATCAGTTAAATCTATTTTATTAATTTAAAATGTTATGAATTTTTTTTATTACGAATAATGTAGTAACTTTTTTTGTATAGATGCCTCTAATGGTAAAGCACCAAAAATTTATAATTTTGTGTTGTTGAATCTTTTAAAGATTTCTTATTTAAAATTATTCTTAAAATATTATTTTGGTTTTGCTGAAGACAATTTATAACATTGTCTTTTACGCCAATTCAGACCAGAAGACTTTATATATTAAATATAGATTAATCAATTGCAAAATACCTATTATGTATAGTTTTAATTGGTAACATGTCTTTAAGTTTTACGAATTTGAAAGCTATAGCTTACCAACTCTATTCTTAATATGTAAATTCCATCTTAGTTTATTGACAAATATTAATTAACTATACCTATAGATAACCGACTTTGAAAGTTTCTTTTAAACTATAGTTCGTCACACACTAATCGCATTACATCATATAAACATTATAAACCATATGTTCCTAAATCATATTGATTTTTAGATATTAGGGTGTTACTTTCTAAATAAAAAGTTAAACTTGTTTTGATTATTTCAAATATTTTGGAAAATTTGTCAACTTAGATATGCTCTGTAATTGATTATATTTTTCGATCTCCTTCCTTAAGCAGAGGTTTCATAATGTATTGCCAGTTTAAAGTTATTTAGGACGATACTATTTTGAATTCTAAAATGATATACATATTAATGCATTATATGTATTAATGACCTACATACAGTTTTTTCATATTGTAATTATCTATTATTTGCTGATGATTTAAAAATATACTTAACTATTTATTCCATTGAAGATTGCATCAAATTACAAAACGATTTAAATAAATTTGAAGAATGGTGTTATACAAACTCGCTAAGTATTAATATTTCTAAATGCTCTCAAATTTCATTTACAAAGCTTAAAAATCCTATAACTTTTAATTATGTAATTGATGATTATAAATTAAATATTAAATCATATGTTAAAGACCTTGGTATCACCCTATCGAGTGATCTAAGCTTTAATGAACATATTACACTTACCTGTAACAAAGGGTTACGCATGTTCGGTTTTCTAAAACGTAATTGTTGGGAATTTAACAACCCTACTTGTTTAAAAATATTATATTGTTCTTTGGTGAAATCCCAAGTCGAGTATGGGTCAATTATTTGGAGTCCCTATCAATCAGGCCATATATTACAGATTGAAAAAATCCAAAATAGTTTTCTTTATATAATGGGTTATAAATTAGGTAAAACTAACACTGATTTAAATACTTTAGCCAAAGATCTAAACCTTCAATCTTTAACTCAAAGGCGACTTAAAAATTATGCTATTTTTCTTTTAAAATTGTTAAATAATAAGATTGACTGCCCAGAACTATTAGCTAAAGTTCTTTTTAATGTACCAAACCATAACCTCCGCTCTATCAATACATTTTATGTCCAATCTTGTACACAAAATTATAGTCTCTATTCTCCCTTTAATAGAATTTTATCAAATTGTAATGCTTTAAATGATTTCGATTTTTTCTATGATACATTAAGCAAATTAAAATCTTTATAATTTCAATTTATAGTAATAGTTTATTATATATATATATATTTTATTTGTTTTAACCTTGTATACAAGTATAATAATTATGATAATCTATTAAAATTTTGTTATTCTACTTATAATTAATTTAAACTCAATTGTTATATTCTCTTTTCTTATTTTATTTCTCTTATTATTATTTTTTTTTCTCTTTCTTTTCAAGGTTTTTATAAAAACTGATTGATTGTTATATTCACAAATATTTGTATAATAAATACTGTACTCTTTGCCCTACAAGGCGTTATTATTTATTCATTTACATGAAATAAATACCTATTTATTTATTTATTTATATATGTACATTGTACAAGAGGTTTGGCAGTAATTATTTGAAAATATTTGAATAGTATGTTATTATAATTTGATTGAAATAAAACAAATACCTGAGTTACAGCCTTCTTGTTACTTAAAAAACATATAAGTACAAAGTATTTAGTGTGGTAACATAATACTACTATTTTCATCATCTTCTTTAAACTTTGAAACAATATAATACCATACATTGCGATTACTAAAGCGTAAAAGTGAATTAATAACATAAGTATGTATTTCGTTTTTAAAGCTTACACTATTATTTTAATACCTATGCGGGTATTTTAAATTTATAATATGTTGATTTTGACTTCAGTTGATGATAATCCACGGTAGTAAATTACTTTTAATTTATTAACGTGAATTCATATTTAATTTCGTTAACATTTAAAAATATGTAAATCGTGTAAAAATTATATGCATATATATTTATTTTTCAGGTGCATACACATAACTGACATTGGTATAGGGTACATATCAACAATGATATGTTTACAAGCATTATTCCTACGATGGTGTTCACAACTTCGAAATTTCAGCATACAACACTTATGTGGCATGCGACATCTGAGGATACTTTCCCTTGCTGGTAATAAGTGCTATTAACGCGCCATACAATAATTTATGTACCTATTGTACCTCATAAAAGTAATTTAAAATCTGCAAGAAAGAAATCCAATAGTACATTAAAAATTAGTTGATTGGTGTAATCGAAGCTTCATAATATTATTATGCTGATAATTTATACATGTATATTTATTATATTCAAGTTACATTTTTAAACTGTAACTTCATTCTTTGTTCCCAATGCGAATGAATCTTTTTGCTATTCATAGATGCATAATTAAATATGTTTTAATACATATATATATATATATATATATTGATTTTAGGTTGTCATTTGTTAACATCCAGTGGCTTATCAAGTTTAATTCAAATGCGACATTTAGAAGAATTGGAGCTGACGAATTGTGCCGGAGCATCACCAGAATTGTTGGAATATTTGCATGAACATTTACCATCGTGTTTAATCGTCAGATAAATATTTATTAAATGTAAACGTGACAATAATGGAGAGTTGTTAATTTTTTTTCCATTTTTGATTTTTTTTTTTTTCTACTTTTTTAAACATAATCCTTGAATTTTGATTTCCCTGTAGATATTTTGAGTCTGTTATAATGTTCGCACACATATCAAATCCTACATAACGTTTTTAATTTTATTTATTTACTATTGTTTTGTAAGAATACTATTTTTAATTATTAAGATATATTGTTGTTTAAATTTCCAGATTTAACTGAATCTGGATCTAAAATTAAATGTGTATACTGTACATAGTACATAGTAGTATTAAGAAAATGTCTCCTTAATGAGTACAATAATCGTAATTAGGTATACACGTATGCCAATGGCATCTTTAAAAAGAACCAAATAAATGTACGAAATGTGCAATAAGTAATAAGTGTATTATATTTAACAAGTTTTCATGAAACAATAAATAATATTATGACTAAGACAAGATTAGTAGAGTCATGTAAAAAATATTAGGCAAAGTTATATTTATATTATCCTAAAACAATTCCTTAAAAATGTAATTAAATGGAAAATGTAATAAGTATAATCCGTGTGTAGAAGTTAAGAATTAGTTACCTTCAATTACTTTTAATAATAATATAGAAATCAATATAATATATAGTCTAGACTTGGTTCTAATTTATGTAACTCATAGATGTATAATATTTACGATTATTCAAATGATATGAGTGCCTACAGACATCAATCCTTATATTATATGATTAGATCTCGGATATTATGTATGATGTATAATAATATGTCCACCTGAATAATAATCTAGATATTAACCAATAATAACTATACGACTAGTGTTGTAAACTTACCAATGCCATGAATGTTACCTTTTCTATAGATCTTGTATTCTTGTATATTTGATAAAAACTATTAACGTAAAAATGAAGTATTTGAACTAACTTCGTTTACTATTTATTTTATTTTATTTTTTTTTTTTGAGTCCAAATGTAGAAAATTCAAGATTGAAAAAATATTTGATTAAAGACCAACTTACTTATAGTAAAGTTCCTGACGGATAATAAAAGTTGTTAAAATGTCTGATAACCCCGTCGATATTCGGTTAATCGTAAAAGAGATATTTTCCAATGTAATTTGAATTATAAGAAGGTTAGTTTTAGTTTTAATTAATCGCATTTTAAATTTTACATGTGTTATTTTATGATATGTATAAAATAATGAAAAGCTATTTCGTTACCAGTCTACATAATAAATTATATACTTTAAACGTGTATTTTAAAAAGTTAAAAATGAAGACTCTATTTTTCTTTGTGAAATATATATTTTTAGATATCTAAACTATTCTAACCACCTTTTGAAGATCAGCTATATGTAAATAATAAAAGACTGATGATGCTTTTTTTTATTAGGTAACTATAATATGATGTTGAAAATATGAAAAAACAAATTGTCATTACCGTATATATAATAAAATATATATTATAAAAAATAAAAATGTAATCTGTGTGCGACATATAAAATGTTATATTTTTAAAGATTTTCCCCGACTAGTTTTTAGATGGATTTTCTTTGTAATTAGTTCTGTAGTATTGTGATTACAATTGAAATGATACTTTTAAGTTATAGTAATTAGTGAATACAAAATATGAATATAAATATAATTGAATATAAAATATCTGTTTAAATAATTTAGAGAAACTGTTGGTTGTAAAATGAATAAAAATAATAAAGACTTGATTTTTTTTTCAATGCGTACCTACCTGTTTACTTAATTATTGCTTAGACAATAAGCTTAAAGGATGAGTTCCAAAAAAAAGTGTTGCTCTTTTGTTCTCGTATTTATATTGATAAATCCATGTATCAATTTCAAATTATATTTGTAATTTGTCTTCCATTGCATTCGCTCAATGAATTATAAAATTTTTGGCTGATTTTATTGGCTATCCAACTTACGTTACCACACTGTACCCTATGGCAAACTACCTATCTGACTGTGGTTTGAAATGTTGAATATGTGATTAATGATTACTGATGGCTGTGCTAGTAGATAAGTAATACTACGATGAATAAATCGAAGTACATAAATAATTATAGGCACAAATTATTTTTATAAAAAGCCTGTATTTAAATAAAATGCATGGGTTAACTAGACATGGTGATAGTGGAATAATGGAATAGTATTCTATTACAATTGAGGAATACGATTTGGATAGTAGAACAAAAGGTAAGTAACATTTTCTAACTAGACGCCTAGATCAAAAACAATTTATTCCCGGAAATAAACTTTATACAACGAGTATTCGTGGTATAAGACAAACAATATGGTAAAACATTTTAACGTCTATCGGTGTCACTGAATGCGACGGCGTAACAAAACGTTCCATCTTCGGGTTTTGGATTGCGCGCGTAAAACGCTTCCCGGGTCGACCTGGCCTCCGGTGGCCCGGTGGTCTTCTGCGACGCGGGCGGTTTGGCCGCGCAGACTGACGGCGACAGGGTTAGGCCGAACAACAGGACCGGATCGACGACCTCGCCGAGTTTCCTGAGTGGGCCGACGGGCGGCAATTGCCGAAACGGCTCGGACCGCAGACCACCGCTGGCCGTGACGCTCAGCAAGAACTTGGCGTACTGCGATCGAACCTCGAGGTCTTCGCATCCGTCCAACTTGGTCAACCATGCGGCCACCATGTCGCGGTCGCCGGGCATCAGCATTTGCGCCAACGTCCACACCGTTTCTCGGTCGCAACCATACGCGGATACCGTATTTTCGCACGCCGACTGCTGTCCGTGTCCTTCCTCCGTAGCATCGTCCTTCGCGCCGTCATGCACATCCTCGTCCTCCACGCCGTCCAGATTCTCGTTCCCCGATTCGGATTCTGCCACCACCGCAGGCGGTTCGGATTCTTTCGGTTTGTGTTCATCCGCCATGATTGATTACCTATATAATATGATTACCAATATTTAATACTTTAATCCAGTGAACTCGGAGCTTGGATGTTATTCGGTAACAGAGTGCTACGATGAAATCTTTTTATTTTGTTTTAAACGTTTCTCCGTAACGTAAATATTTACTATAGTGCGTATAATATAGGTACTGGACCTACGTTTCTCTGTTGATGGTCACGCAGTGCGCATATTATTTATTATAACTGGCAAACAACAATAATTCTATTGTTATGGTGACAGACAGCGACATCATCGTTCAAATCGAAATATTCAAGTTTATTTATAGTTCATAAACAACTATAACACAACAAAAGCGTGCAAACGCGTACCTTCAGAATCACTGCTGTAAAATTGAAACTAATTAATCGCGTCCTTTTATCTAAATTTTAATTCTCGAGCACGGCTTTAATACAAACCACACTGAATGAATATAATTGAAACGACCGCTCGTGCGCTCGCGCGTTTTTCCTGAACAATATATTTTTTTTTGTTTTCCGTTAAGTGATTATTTGCCTTTATATATAAATATACTTAATTACTAACTATACACCTATAAAATAGCACAAATAACATAAACATTATGTTATGTTATTATGTAATGTAACATAATGTTATGTTATTACAATAACATTGGTGTAATACTGCAGCCAGTTTATGGCCCAAAATTTGTTTTTCAGCAAATTCGCTTCATGTCTACTAAACATTAGTTTAATTTATTTAATAACAAAATAATATATGTTAGGTCATTTCTCTGATCCACGTAATATTATTTTAAAAGTATAATATTATTAATAAATATCTTATTTATATGTTTATCATTTATATATGTGTATATGGTTTACCATTTGGATAGGAATTTAGGTGTATATAAAAATATAAAATACACTGCACATTTTTTAGATATAAATACCATTAAATGCTTTATAACGTAACTATTCACTATTCATATAACGGTAACGGATGTCCATCAATAGATTTATTTAAAACGAATCCCTAGAATGTAGCCTAGAATTTATCTGCACTAGTGAACTAAATACTTAAAAGTTCCCTGATTAATATTAATAATTAAGTATTTGAACATTTTTTTTTTTTTACAGCACTTTTGAAGAGAAATTTTTTTCTGTTTTACTTATAACAATAATAACAAAAATAATTTTTGTAGGCTAGTCATCTAAATGAGGCCATTTCATAGATATTATTCTAGTGTTCATTGTTATAATCATTTTAATTTTTACTATAGTAATTACTAATTAGTAATGCCATATATTGCATAAGACATTTTACCCATACGGGTTTACTTTCGTAAAACCAACTAGTTACATTTTATTGTTTATATAATGCAGTTCAAATGCGTATACCAACTTAAAATGTCAGTATGAAAAAGTTTAATGCGGATTTAATTGCTTTTTGAAAAACAGTTCAAATATTTCATTTTTATAAAGTAAAAATATAATGAATTAGTTTCTCGCATAATTCAATTAAAGAATAAATTTAAAAACAGTTCTGTACGGAGATGATTTGTTAGTCTAGATTTCTAGGAGATATTATATAAATATTAATAAGTAATATTTTGTCAATATTTGCACTCCAAAAGCTTATAAAAACGAATTATGCTTATGTATTTTAATAATATTTAAATGACAGTAAGAAAATTTCAAATGCCAATTAATAGATTAAAAATTAGTAAAATATTTTGAAAAGAGAATACCAATCTTGAATCTAAATAACTAGTAAAAGTTTCATATTTCTATGAATTAAACTTTTTGAATAGTATTATAACAAATATCTAAAATTGTTTGAGGATAAATTGCTATTTTATGCAATTTTGTCAAAATTTAAATTTCAGATGTTTCTAAAATTTTTTGCTAAAATTCCATTATATTTTTTTTACAGTTGTTCGAAGAAAAAATTGTGGATAACCTTGTGTTAAAGTTTTTAACCTTAAAAACTAATACCAACAACTTTATGAATTTTTAACTGCAAAATAACTTGCAAATAAAAAAAAATAACACATCATTGTAAAATTAATACATTCAGATCTAAAATCTGTTTAGAATGTAAAAAGAAACGAAAAAATTATACGCTTTTAAAAAATACGACCTTTTAAAAGTTATAATCTGTAAAAATTATGTATTAAAATAAAAATTAATCTGATTGGTATTAATTTTATACATTATACATAATTTCATTATATATATATATATATATATATATATATATATATATATATATATTGCCCAATATACAAAGTGCATTTTATATAATGTCCGAGAATTGTATAAATGCATGGGAATTATATAAAACACCCAAATTATATCCTCTACCTATCAGGTAGTAACATTTATTTATTAAATTGTGTTTATTACTTAAAATGTAGAATATAGTAATAATTAAATGTATACACCTAATATTATTGGATCTCGGCGTTGAACAAAGATTGTCCGAATGACAGGTGGAGTTGACACACCACACACACCAACATACTCAATATTGTTAAGATGTTAATAAGTTATAAATAATAAGGTGATCGCACTAATATTATAATATGTCAAGTGTCAATTGATGTTATATGTGTGATGATTGACCGTTAACATCGTGCGGTGTTCCTCCTTAATTTTCGCACAATATTGTATGCGATATTTGAGCCGGTTTATCTAAAAACTGTTAGGCTAGCCGCAATAGATCATAATATCTTAATTGAAATATATAATGATTTCCAAGATTCTGAAGTTAAAAGAAGATAACTATTACATATTTGTATATTCTCTAATGTCTAATAAGTTATATGAATAACATAGGTAATGCGCCGATTATCAATCATATATTCATATTACGTGTTTTGGTATTTACGCGATACGTTTCGATCGTATAGTGCAGACGTATATAGTATATACTGTATAATTTTGTGGTTGTAATGCTAACGGAAGTTCCTGAACCTTTTTACACTATGTGCTAAAACTAAGATATGATCTCACATTCATAAATTATAATAATTTAAAGTATTTTTACCGAACTAAACCAAATGGGTAGGAGTTAATTATCAGTACTAGGATTCTACCCTCTCTAATTCTCTAATCTTAACCTCAAAATATGCTTTTAGGTAATTAACCATTATGTTATCTGATCACTGATGTCAGATGTCTTTGCAGACAATTATGTAATTAATAAAATTAAAATTAAAGGTTTTTGTGTTTGGAAGCGGTTTTTTTTATGAATAAAAAGATAAAAATTACAACTTCCTACATAGAAAATGGACGAATAGAAAGTTATTGATGAAGACAAGCGCGTTGAGTGAATACAATATATTATACTATATATTGTTATAGTATAATTTACTAGTCTGCAGTGTTGATGAATGAATATTTATTTTCCAACATATAGTACATATTATTTTAATGCGTTCACGCATATATTCAATTATTTAAAGTAAATATAAAATAAAAATGGCTATAATAAATACATAAGTATTGCAACTACCTCTATATTAAAACGTAAAAACCAAAAGAAGATTATATTCTTATAATAGGTCGAGACATTTTTTGATTTTTAGCAAGACTAACGAACGTCAATCAATTTTTATATATTTATAGATATACGAAAATGAAATTCGAATATACAAAACGTATGTTTAGGTATCAATGATGTAATAATACTAGATTGGTAAAAATAATAGTATAACTTTTACTTATGAGTATATTATAATATAACTTCCATGGAGTTGATATAATAAAATCTTAGTTTGAAATTTATTTCATTATTTATTATCTAAAACATCTCTTGTCATCAATAACTGACATTATATTGATTAACCGCTAAAAAATGTGTTTGAACACATTATCGACCTTCACTCAGAACGTAGTTATAATTCATTCATCACAGCTCGCGATCTAGCGGTGACTCAGGGAAAATTTATAAAACTATTTATGCTTATTAATAGTTTTCCTTTCTATGTATTGGCCAATATAGTGCGTTGTAATGTTAGTTTAGTAATATTAGAACCACGAAATCGGAAACAGATCATGTGGCAACAAACGAATCACACAGAATTTTTTTATCTCAACTACATCACCGGAACACTCCTCTAGCGACCGTTTCAGATCACTTTAGAATAAACCAAAATTACCTAGTCCCTGGACTTGAAAACACGTGTGGTGTACGTCCGTTTATTACACGAATCTCCGAACATTTTCACCGTCCACGCAGCAGTAACATACGATATAACGCGTAACGATCATACGGCGCGCCAGCAGTCGACTGCACAATAATATAATAATCATAATAATTCTACAAACAATACAAGGCGCTAGGGCCGTGCGGAAATAATGTCCGACAGACGACCACCGTTGAACTTCAGCACCGTGACCGACGGGAGATCGACGGCCGACGTGATGCTGCAGTGCGCGGTGCCCGTTTGCATACCGAACGGGTGCATAAGACCGGAAAAGTTTTACGCGTGCGACCGACAGGTGGCCACGACATTGGCGCAATACGTGTCGCCGGAGGAACGGGAAAAGGTGCTCATGTGGCTGAACGTGTTGCAGCAGATGACGCTGGACGAGGACGATCTGTCCGAGCGGTCCATGTACCTGACATGCCTGGTCATGCTGCTCAAATCCGGCCGGCTGATCGCACCGTTCACCAGGACACCACCCGCGCTCCCGTTGAAATCACTCCGGGACGTCGTCGACAAGCGCCTGTTCAAAAAGGTCCAGATCGAGTGCCGGAGGCGCAGGATATACGAGTACGCCCAGTACGAGCAGCCAGACCGCAGTGTCGAGCAAAAGCCGTCGGAATTCCTGGATCAAATGCCCGCGCCCAAAAACGGTATTTACTGCTACGGCGCCGCGTTCAGCTCGATATGATAAAATGCTTATTGCATCTCGAAATAAATCATGCCAAAACACACATTATATTATTGTTATTATTATTATTGCTCGTATATAAATAATGAAATGTGTACGTAATAACTAATAATATATGATATATTCCAAGTACTATGTGAAGGTATAAAATCTTCACGGATGCGGGATACTATATATATATATATATATATATAGATAGATATTATGATATACCGTAGACATAATCGTATAGTTATAAATTTATAATATTGTGATTTCCCTCTGCGTAAATCAATATCTATGATTAGGTTAGATTAAAAATATATATAATCTAATATACGTGTGTACGCAATATGCAGAACATAGATGTCCTAATGTCCGCTGGTCGTTGAAATATTTCGTTTCAGTTAGATAGATCAAACAGTATTAATAGCGAGATTAATATCAACTAAATTATTGCTTCAATTTGAGCGGATCTTAAATTTGCTCTTGAAAATTTCACAGAAATGCAATGATTACCAAGCAAAACCGCGACCACATTTTAGACTGTATTGTATCGTTCTTACGCCTCATCGAGGTCTCCATATCCCAACCCTTCTAGCCAGATTTAAGCTCTCAAAATCAATTTAAACCTAGTGCTGTTGTATTGTAATGAAAAAAATATTTTAACATTAGTCTACCGTGTAGGAATTATTATTATTAATAATACAATTATTGATTCACAATTTTTCATCTAAAAAAATTTAAATTCTTAATTATTTACCTGTAAAAACTGAAAACTATTCTACTACAAAAAAATTAGGGTAATCTGAGCACAGAAACCCCTAAATTTTCGTTTAAATTTAAGTTACATTTTTGCACTTCTTAAATACTTGAACGTAACTTTATTTTAATATTTATAGAATTACATTACATTATAGTATTATACTGATATAGCTCTTGATTTTAAACAAAGGTATAATTATACCTGGTAATTCTATAGTAGTATAGTCTACATACTTAACTTATAATTGCCACATAACATAATAAAAAAAGCAGTTATGTGCAAACTTATTTATATTAATTGATTTATATATTTTTTTAGACTTAAAGAAAAATTTAAAAATTAATCTTAATAAAACTTAAAATTTGTTATTTTATACACCTTTTTGTCTTTACCATATGTCCATACCCCGTATTGCTCATGAAAAATTATATTTGTCATGGCCTGGTGTTCGTCGACTCAGTACATATATTTGCAAGCGTTTTATGGGAGCATCAATGCATCACTGTCTATGATTAACAATTTCACAAAGATTTTGATTATTTAATCAAATGCTGAACTAATTATAATAAGTATCAATATTCAATACATGGTATTATTGTTCGGTGAAAAATTATCTTAGTGAATGATTGTTAGTGAATGATCATTTTCGACCGCTCATTGTGTAGATAGTAGGTACCCAGACACCTAGTGATTAATAATTTGTTTTTATAATTTAACTAGTAATAATTAATAGCTTTATAACTAATTTTACTTCCTCGTGCACGCTTTGGATGAAAAAAAAAGAAATTTTTGACCTTGGTCGCTTAATGTTTCATTTTATTAATTGGGTGGATAAAAAAACCTTGAATATGAAGTGCGATGTCCACTTCCCGTATTTCTATCAGTTAGATAGGTATACGAGAGTTGAGTATAATATATGTACATAAAATAATAGATATTGTCTTTTTGATTGTGAGTGAAAATAAATAAAACAAGTTTACATTAATAAATAATAATATATTAACTGCCAATACACAAAGTATATAAACTAATTGATAATATATTGGTATTATAACACTAATGGTAAACTCGCTGTGTCTCCACCGGAGCCTTCATAAATAATAATATAACAATATATTCATACTATAATTTAATAATGTGCACTAAAGCACATGTAAAGTATATTAAAAGAAAAAAAACAACCTTCTATTAGGAACTAACGACGATAACATAAACTACAGGTCAGAACCTAGTCGTTCGATTTCGTTGATGAAATAATCCATGTCACTTCGGGTGAGCGACGAATTTTGAAGCACAAGTCTGAAGAAATTCGGCAAATCGTTGACAGGCTGATACGTGATCATCATTGTTCCTTCTTTCATCATCCTCTCTTTGATTTTTGGTGCCACCTAAATAACGTGGGTATATTACTTATTAGCACAGATGAACAAACACACGTTTCATATAGACTAATCATTTATAGAGCAAAAAAATTTTACGGTACGGTTTTAGTCATAACATAGCAATATTATAACTCTGTACCTTATGCAGTTTGTTCTTGAAATCTGGTTCGTTCTGACGTTCCCGTAAGCTCGGTGGTATATACCAAAATGTTATATTCGTATACTCAGGTTCTTCCAGCACCAATTTGAATCCTGGCCTGTTCCTTATCTTCTCGGTGAAATACTCGGCGTTGTCGAAATTCTCGTTGACGTGTGCTTCAAGTCCGTCCGTTCCCTAAAAAAATTAATTTGACGGTCAGTAAACTACACAACTCAGTTTTAACTGTGGTGGCCATCAGTGAATATCGGTATACATACTTTTGCTTTCCACATGAACCAAAATTTAAACACGTCAGCCCGACGTCCACACTGTATGTGCTTGTCACCGGTATCATACGTTGTGTCGTAAAATTTGTCTTTTTGGAACAGATATTCTGCGCAAGAAGAATTGCTTTCGGTCAGCACGTGTTCGTGTTTGGTCAAGAACGTAGAGCACTGTTGGGGTGCAGTGAGCATTTTATGAGGATTCCATGTGACCGAGTCGGCTCTGATAGGTGAACAGAAAGCAAACGTAAATACTCACGTTTGTATAAGACAGTTTCAATATTATAATGTTTTTGATATTT
Organism: Chaitophorus viminalis; assembly: GCA_025469195.1. NCBI lineage: Eukaryota > Metazoa > Arthropoda > Insecta > Hemiptera > Aphididae > Chaitophorus > Chaitophorus viminalis. The sequence goes on from JAIPRK010001217.1 coordinate 78,065, forward strand.
TCGATCTACCTTTGAATTCCGTTTAACAGATGTTTGTGTTTTTTGGACACGAGAGCTCCGCCTCCCCAAGCCGCGTCAACATGTAACCAAATTCCGTATTCGTGACAAATTTCAGCGATTTCCGCTATCGGATCGAATGCCCCCAGGACCGTTGTACCTGTAATTTTGTATTGGTAACATAAACATTTGAAATCCCTAAACTCCGAGAAAGTAGTTCGATGTATATGATTACTAGGTATACTATTATAGAAATACGAGTAGCTTAACGGATTATTACACAGTTTTACTTTCACTAGTTTTTAAATAAACTGTTATTATTTCATTAAATTATATGTTGTGAAAACGTTAAGGATTTTTAAAACTTAGTCGTATCACGTATGTTTGCATATTGTATAATATTTATTCTAAAAACAGAAAATACTTATAAATATTAAATTGTTATTTTAAATATTTAGTTTCTAAACCATAATCAGTGTTTTCATTTAGTAGGTATACGATGATTACTATTATATCCAAGAACCTACTAACCTTAGACGTTTAATAATTGTATTATAAGTATATATTATAAGTGTATCTATTTCTACTTTCATACTATTTTACTACATGCTAATATTTGTAAAATACTCGTACATTTACGATGGTTGATTTCTTCTTGAATAAATGGATTATATAGATTTTCAATTAAATTTAGAATCAATTATAAGTTTATTTTGATTATATATTACTTACTTGTAGTTTTTATTCGATTCAAGAAGAAAAAATACGTATATTGAGGTGGTATTGGCTAGGTTACCTTTTTAGATTTCGTCATTCTATCACATCAACCGTATTATTATTATAAACATAAAGTCAATCTTACCTGCAGTAGCAGACACCATAATGGGCACAGCTTTTTCTTCTAACGTTCTTTGAATTTGCTGTCTTAAATGACCCACGTCCATTTTCCCCTTAGAGTCTGTGTTGACTAAATACAAATTATCCGTACCGATGCCCTCGAATGCACATAATTTTTTGATGGAATAATGTGCGTCGACTGATGTATAAACTACTAACCTCGGTAAACCATGCATGCCTTTTGTCTGTAAATTGATTTGTAGAATATTATAATGATCACTCGACAATATAGTAATTTTGTTCTCGGTGGGAAAAAATGAAGGAAAAAACGTTTCGTGACAATCAGATTAATGAAGCAAAAAGTACATTCCAAATTAGGATTTTCCGTTAATTTTAGTAATAATTAAATAAAATATTTACGACGAATGTATTTTAAACCAAACCCCCATATTATTCATTATGTGTCATAGTATTTATTATACACGTCACTGCTCAAATAAAAATGTTTTTGCAACTTTGAACTGTGGAAAAACATGAGGAATAATATGCTATAACCACCATGTGTCCATGTATGACTCACCTTGACTTCGGGAAAAGCGTAGAATCTGGCGCAGTTAATCGCGTAGCCATTGGCTATTGAACCTCCGGGACAAAATATACCGTCGCCCTTGCCGTCCGGGTACCCTAGGAATTTCCTCATTTCCGACAGTACCGTTTCCTCCATGATGGTCATGACGGGCGCCACCTCGAACGTGTACACGCTCGGGTTCAACGCGTCGGTCAACCACTGGCCGATCAGGCCGTACGGGTCAACGCTACATGAAGAAAAACGGATTCAAATGAAATCGAAAAATCAATAGAAAAAAAAAAAATATTAAATCTGAATCCGAACTGAAATCAAGTCCAGCGTAGCACAATAAGTGTGCGTATACACCGTCACACAGTCGTATCGGGTGGTTTTTACACATTATACATAGGTACCTGGAGAACAGTTGGTTGACGAAATACGGATGTCCGGTCTTGACGCTGTGCTCGATGGTGCCCTCGATCAGGCGCAACAGGTGGCCGTGCGTGGTGGCCGACCGATCCAGCTGGAAGTCGAACGCGGCACGCAGCTCTTCGGGACTCTTCCAGTTGAGCACGGGACGGCGACGGTCCGTGCCGCGAAACACCGCGTTCTCCAGCATCATGCGCACCGCGTCCCTGACGAACGTCTCGTGGTCAGCCACGTTGGGCGCGCTCCGGTAATCGCAAACGGCCGCGGACGGACCGTCGTCGTCCATGCCGACCAAAGACGGCGATTCCTCTTCCGCCCGCTGTTGCTGCAGGTTGTTGTTCCGGTGTTTGTCCTGGACCTCGACGGGTGGGCGCATTGCCGCGTAATCCTTGGGCATGTAATCCGTGGCTGCTGCGGCCGGCATATCTCGCTGCGATTCGGTAAGTATACACACACACACACACACACAAAATGAACAGGCTGTCCCGACGTCTTCCCAAAAGTATTTGTATGATGAGTTGTACGTGCGAGCGTAAATTCTTTTCCAGTTGGTGTGCAACGCTCGCTTCGGAAATGCTGTCTGGCTGCACAGCTGTCTGATCAAAGCGCCGTCGTGATGTTGTTATCGTCGTCGTTGTCGTCGTTGCGTGGTTGCAGACTGAACCGGCGTTAGGTGGACGGCCGTGCTTTTATACAAGACGCACTCCGGCGAAGGTTAAAACTGCGCGTTTGATATTTATTTATTTTTTTTTCAATCCAAATCTCTTCCACTGTTCGCGCTCTCTCGTCGCCACCGGACGATTAATACAATGTACCAATCAAAATTAATCAAAACAATTTACACACTCGTTTCGTTGGCCGTCCAACGGCTCTGTATAATTGGTCCCAAGTTATTATCCTGCGCATTTCGTCCATCGGCAGGTATTCGTTTAAGCAAGTGTAATAGCCAATAGGTATACATTACAATTTGTTTTTATCCCCATTTTTTTCTGCGACTCGTTCCGCGTTAGTAATAAAATCGTAACAATAATACACTATACTAGTAATTAGTAGTATTAGGCTCGATTATATTATTATTAGTTATTACCGTATTGGCGTATTATTATTGCGATAAGCTTTCAGTGAAATGAAAATACCAAACGAAACGGTTTCGGGGAAAGGTTTGTCGCAAGCGTACATACCGCGGTAAACAAACGTAGTCGGGCGTATTTTTTTTTCGACCCCAGTCGATTAATTTTTTTTTTATCATATGCGAATAGTGTGTAAATGCTTAATACAGTATAAAAGCTTAGAACGAGATAAGGCGTATAGTATGTAGTTGTGCTTTTGACGCTAACCTAGGGTTACCATACGTCCCGATACACCGGGACATGTCACCAGAACTCAGAAGTCCCGGTTAAGTGTAAATAAAATAAGTACAAAAAATTATAAAATAAATTTTAATATGCCTATACTAAAACGTTTAATTTCACGTCCGACACTCCACTACTATAAAAAGATTATCTTTACTAATATTGAACCACATTTAATCAAATGTATCATTATTATTTAATTTCTGTAAGAATAGATGTTATATCTCTTAAAATTCAAAATATGCTGTAAAATAAGTATGCGAAAATATACAAAAGTATACAAAATACGAATATTTAGCTAGTAACAGTAAATCACCTTAAATACCTTACATTATGCGTAAAATTAAGCGATCTGATTACATCTCAACGAATTAAGTTCCAATTATTTTACGGTCAACAAGTAGAGTGATGCCAGCTGAATATATTATATATTATATGCGTAACTCATAACATAAACCATAAATTTATTCATAAACCATGTAAGACATTAGTTAGAATATACTGGTTTAAAGCTATACCTATATACAAGTAATAGTATGATTTTTTCGTCGAGGCGCATTGTAAATCAAAATGACGGAACGGGTGCATTTTTTGAGTACACATAAATATATCTATAAATACCCGGTATAACATGTATTTGATAAACGAGCAACGTATTGAATATTATTATGGTAACTTGTGGAAAGACCAGGATTATAACCACAATGGAGATTTCCTGGTAATTTTTCAACGAGTAGCGTGCACTGATTTCCTATATACAAAACACAATTATATACTTATAAAATTATAATACATCGTGACTTTTTAAAACGATTTATTTTTTCTTGTATAACTATCCGCGATGATAGACATGATATGAATATTAATAATAATATTATCGCATTATTGTATTAATTTGTTTGATAATATATTTTGCTATTTAGACGATACACCGCCATCGTTACCACCGCCGCACCGACGTCCTTGTGCCAAACCCAGCAGTAGATGTTATCCTACATGTATAGTGCATTCGACGTTTGTATGCCCGGTGAAGCGAATGTGGGACATTCAGGTATATGGTCTCTCCCAGTAACTTGACCCTCGGCTGTAACAATAATTAGCCTACATATGCGCCTGCAGCCTTCCTATTGCGATTTTCATTCAAAGGAGACAGGTTCTTGTATACGGTTATAATAGGTAAATCGTAAATATAGGTATATGCACGTTCGAATTAATTATTTATTTCACCAGAAACGAAGGGGAAAAAAAACGTTGACAACGATAACGATACGTCAGGTGAACTGTGTAGTGTATGTGTGTGTATTTAATGTTAATGGATACGAGACATTACAAAAATATTAATAATTGTCACGTATATAATAATATTATACTGTTCCGACATAGAACGGATAACACTGTATATTGATGCAAAACGTGGACGGCAAATAAAGTTTTCTCCTTCATACATTGATCCTTTGGTGGTTTCGGTTCATTCCGATTTACTCGGGAGTATAACGTTTTTTTTTTTTCAAATTTATATGTTACATAATAATGTGAATATTTTATAATATACTGTTAGCTGTTCTGCTATGCATGATGCTGTAATATAAACGGTGACATAATAAATACGTTCACGGTTAGGTGTATCGTGTATTAATATAATATTGATGTTAGTGCCCGCCGAATCGGTGTCTTGATAATGGTACGCTTAATGTGTCATGCAGTGTGATAGGCTCATTCATGAATATTATATTGTATTTGAAATACAAGGACATAGTTTCTTTTTTTTTAATGTTATGTTATTGAATCAATAAGACATTTTTTTTTTAAAAACAATCAATGTATATAAAAATTAATTTACACACACAAACATATTATGTTAACTGTCAACAATATAGGTAGAATTACGATTTGTATCGGAAATAATTAAGACGCGATTGATTATTAATTATTAATCTTCTTATCGTACTAAAAATCAATGATATCTCTATTGATTTTAGTAGATAACTATTGTATAATTGAAGATGTGAAACTATTTAAACTTGGCGCAAAAGTGTAATCGGAATCATCCTCATATTTTATGAGACTACATAATTGGTTGCTATATGAAAAGGCAATTATTAAAAAATCATAAAATGCTATACCGGTATCGAACATATTTTACTTTTAAGCAAAACCAGGATCCAAAATTATGGGACAAATCAAAGCAAGTGTTTTGGATGCTATTGGACAAAAAAACGGGTTTCACTGCCTTTATAACAACCCTGCGCTTATATCATACTTATCGTGACTTATCAAGACCTATCCCAAATATCACTGCGGCGAATAAGTGCAATGAAATCAAAACTCAAAATGCCTATTTACCTATAGAATAACGTTCAAAAAAGGTCTTAAAGTCTAAAAAAATAATAAAAAAAACGGATGGGCCTGGCTTTGCTGTACAGTTGGGAGTGGAGTGCACCTCGTTTATAGGATAGGTCATTATTACAATGGATTTGTTAAATTTGAATGCAATGATACATATCATTGTATACGAATAACGATTCTGAACGGAGTTAATATGTTTGTCTAAAATGTCTATATAATAATATAGTATTTAATATTTAAATTGAATTATAATGCAATTTCGTAAAAATTTAAATTTAAAACAGTCATAAATTTTTTTCTTTTAAGTCTGGTAGAAATTTTTTTATATATTTTTGAAGATCAGCTTATGGACAAAATTTTTATCTACAAAATAACTTGCAAATTATCGTGATTTTGACACATTTTATACAAATTTGAGCTTTATGAGCTTATAAAAAAAATTTGAATGAAATGATCACCGATATTTTTTAGTGAAGATAAGTTAAGCTTATTATAAACTTTGTATTAAATTTTCGAGAGTTTTCGGCCAGCCAATTAAATTTTATAGGTGTTTAAAAAAAAAAAATTTAAAAATCGAAAATTTAAATTGTCTATAAATAAGTCAAAATATGTCAAAATACTTTGAAAACTTAACCATGTATAGAGAACACCAATATAAAGATTTGGTGAAAATTTAAAGTTGTTGCGGTTTTTCGTTTTTGAGTTAGAGCATTTCAAAAAAATGTTTTTT
>JAIPRK010001218.1:0-84201 GCA_025469195.1 Chaitophorus viminalis
ATTAGATTATAATTTAATTTAATTTTAAACAGAAAATTAATATGCTTACGTTAGATATGTTATATAATACTTTTATATATTTACAAATGTTTCTTTTATATATAATATTAGCTTATTTGACAAAATTTTTATAGTGGTATATATATTTTACAACATACCCATCCATAGAATGTACCAAACCACACGACCTGTCAGTCAAAATATGTGCTTAGTGCTCCGTAGATCAATTACAGATGCTGCAATGTCTGCAGAGAATTACAACGTCGAAAAGCATCCAGTACAAAAAATACTCTCTTACACGATATTATAAAGTCCAATATGAATAGGATATTAATGTAAAACCAAGCCATCCATTGCAGTCATCTGTGACTGAAAAAAAATGTATCTGATTCCTCTTGTACATAATATATTCAGCCACTCAGACCACTTCAAAATAACCACTTCAATCACGATCACCACCTACACTTACTCCTGATATAACATCAAATCTTTCAGCAATGACTTCAAACCACTCATCAATCCAATAATTTCACTATTAATGCAAATATGTTCATCCCTTTATCAGTAAAAAAAAAAAAAAAAAATTGTATACATACATGAATCACTCACTATCAGTTATAATATTTAGGGGATGCAAAATTTTTTTATGTACTTATCTACATTAAAAATATTTTAATTTTATAAAATTAAGCAACAGGTAGTGTGGCCACCACTGGGTAGCTTCTCCCATCATGCTAAATACGTTATTTTTATCTATTATTATATATTATTTTTGTGTATTAAGACAGAAATTGTATACAGTGTGTTTCACTCAAATGGTAACCCGAAATATTTCCATCCTGTGACCTTAAATTGGTATGGGGGTTTTCAAAGAAATAGGGAATTTTAAAACACACGTTCTGTGATATTTTTCAAATTTTTAATCCTTTATTGGGCGCATGCGAAATCAAAGTTGAATTTTTTTGAATGGCAACACCTATTTTTAATAAAAATTTCGCAGAATTTTTTTTTAAGCAACTTTGATTTATAAACTTTTTCCTATCTCAAAAATTGACTGACTTACAGCTATTTATTTTTACAATAGCAGCTATATATTTCCAATCAAAAATAAAATAAAAATGATAAATACAGAAAATTGAAAAATGTACCAAAAATCATCTATTTTGTTTAAATTTGAAATTGCTGTCAGTCAGTCAATTTTTGAAATAGGAAAAAAGTTTATAAATCAAAGTTGATTGAAAAAAAAATTTGTATCAGAATTTGGTATTAAAAATAGGTGTTGCCTTTTAAAAAAATTCAACTTTGACTGAGCATGCGCACAATAAGAGGATTAAAATTTTGAAAAATATCACAGAATGTGCATTATAAAATTCTCTAGCTCACTGAAAAAAAACCCATTTCAATCTAAGGTCACTGGACGGAAGTATTTCGTGTTACCATTTGAGTGAAATACACTGTATATTATGTAGGGAAAATAAAAATAAATAAATCAATATCACTATAGGCCATGTAAAAGTGCCAAAAATTCTGTTGCTGTCTGAATTTTCTTATTTTTATAAATATCTACTTAGGTGTTATAAACATGTTTTAATATTTTCATTACATTTTCTTCAAAATATGATAATCAACTTGTCTAGAAAAGTTAATATTTGCAAAGGGCATAGCATTCTCTATATTTTTATATATTTTTTCTAAACAATAGTAATACATATTACATTTGTTAACTCTATGCACTACTAACGCGTGTGCCCTACAATATAAAGATTCACGACTCACAACACAAATATTTTAAAGGCAAGCTATGTGTCAACTATCATCCACTCATCATCTGAGTTCTGCTGGAATCACAAAGGATATTCGTAAAAATATGACCAAATCTAGAATAATGCAGTGAAGTAATATGATGATATTTTATAACGCATACCACCGAAAATTAATAACTCCCATGTTTATCACAAGCAAACATGTAGTCGAGGAAACTTCGGTAGTCGGTCTGGTGAGAAATAATTTGTTCCTTTAACTCATAGGCAAAATCATTTACAGTTTTGGATAACAAATATTATCACTCATTATTATCCCTGTATACATGAAATAATGACAACCAAATAATAAAGGAAACTAATCAAGTGCAATAAAGCCAATACAGAATTATAAACCTAAGTGCTTTATTAAAAAATTGTTTCCATGCCAATATACGTACAAATAAATCATTGCAAATTCGGATTTAATTATTTGCACTCTACATCAGTAATTTGACTAGTACAAAAACTTATAATAAATTAATAATAATAATCTTCAATTAATTTTCGTTCATTATTTATGGATACGACGAAAGAAGCAATAGAAATTCCTGTATTTCTCGGCCAATGATATCTCTACTCCATCAGCAAATAAATGCACCATGTTCTTTGTAATAACATCAATAATTTCCTTGTTCATAATCGATTGTTTATAATCATGATTTGATATGATATGCACAAATGCTGGATTTATACAATACTGAAAAGTGCAATAAATTTTTTAATAACAATTCTTAATATTTTTTTTTTAATAAACATTTCCCACTGGGTATTATTAACAGACCGACTATGACTCACATCATGTAAGACGTTTCTATCGAATTCAGATAATTGTTGACCTCTGATTATTAAGACTTTTGTAAGCAATTTATTCGAAAATGGTTTTGAATCCAATAATGCTTGTAGTCTAAAACGAATAGTATGCAAAACACTTCTAATGACATTTTCAAACGGCATTTGATGATCATATTTTGACAACTACAATTCATAGAATAATAAACAGTTATAGATATTTATAATACACGATTAATCCATTGAGATTTATGTAATACGCTATTGATATAATTATACAATGCAAAAACAATAATTTTATCAAGAATAATAATGCAACTTCAGACCGTAGATATAGTACTGATAAATAAATAAAAATAAGTAAATTATTATTATTAATTTAAGAAATTTTTAAAAATATTGACTGCGTATTACATACGAGGTATTTAAAATGAAGTGGCACTTTTACAATAAAAATATATCAGTAAGAGATAACTTATATATAATTAATAATCAGTATAGGACAAGTACAAATGTTTTAACTACCTGATTCGAAAACGAACTGTATAATGTTTCTAGTTTGTTGGCCAAATTGTCATTCGATAGATAGTATTTAGCAAAGTCTGTAAGGATTTCTGGATCCCCTTCTATTAATGTTACAGTCACCATTGTGCCTTGCGCTTCTAATATCTGAGCCATTTTCAGGGCAACGTTTCCACCCCAAGATTCACCAATTATAGATACATAGCCTTGATCCGTGATTGTTTTGAGTTTCTAATATCAATGAGTATAAATCCAATGTATTATATCATAATTGATAATCACCTAAAATTATGTCTTTTTTTAACTCACGTTTACTAAAGTTACGGAGAGTTCATCGATTGATGTAAAATTGTCTGGTAACTGAGCTTCAAAGATTGGGTACAAAAACTGCTTATACAACGTATCCAAACATTTGGGTTTAAATCCTGGTATAACGAACACCGGTAGCACTGACTTCAGTTGTGACAATCTCGGACTTTTTGTTGTAACTTCAACAAATCCTGCTTCTATTGTTCTATTTTCGTTGAAGAGTTGGAATTCGTTAGCAGATTCAGGAAAAAAATTTGTGATAATGGAGTCAACTTGGAGACCACCTGAAGTATATAAAATTTATAATATAAATGTTTTTAGGACATTTTTTTTAGATTAAAAATAGTCTAAATAATATTTTTCTTTAATTATGTAACTCATTTAGTAAATTATGATATTTCATTTAAATATTATGAAATCAGTTTAGTTTTTATTTAATTTCGTAACATGAAAAACATGAATTTTCACAGTAGTTAATTTTTAAATTTATTTATTAGCCACATATTTTCCATTGTCATTTAATTTATTATACAGGCCTAGAACTTCTATTTAAAGAAATTTAATCCAAAATCTAAGCTTATGCATTTATTAATACATACATCATATAGACAAAATAATCAAAAATGCATATACTTACGATAATATTTGTTATCTTGAAAAATTGTAGCGTTTTATAACTGTGAAACTCAATGTATGAAAAAAAAAAATATGGAAAACGAGTAATGATATTTTAATATTGGACAACGATAGTACTACCAAAAAATAGTAAAAATAAATATGACGTTTAGTGATAAGCAATATTCATCGAAATATTTAAAAACTTGCATTTCAATTGCTTTTGGAAACTCGAATAACAATAAATTTTGAATGCGATTATTTAAGTGGAAAATACAATTACATTTTGATATATCTGTGCCTTGATCTGAGAATACAAACGTGGAAGACTCTACATTGTGTGACTTCAGTAGAATTGCATCTAACACGGGTAATATATATCTTGTATCTTTTGGTTGAGAGGACGATCCATTCCAGCTTATGTTTATAGCGTTAAGACCATTCGACTTTAGTTCATTACAAATATGTTTTCCTCTACTGGAAATACATACAAACGAAGTCGCACTTGTTTTTTTTGGATAGTCTTCAAACGCTAAACGCAAGTTGTTAATTTTTTTCACGTTCGTCTACAAAAAAATAATAACCATTATTTGAAATATTTTTCAATTCTAACAATAATTTTACACTATTACCTGATTGATTATAAATAATGATCCCAACAGGTTTAACGATGACAAACGGGTTAGCCAATCTTGTGCCTCCTCTTTTGTCCTTAGGTGAAAATCAGACTCAATGTGTACGGATACATTTTGGGAAAGAAGCTTGTCCAGTCTACAGAAATCCGAACAAATAAATTAATCATTCAACTGTCGAAAAATGTGTAGGATACTATTTTTTACAAACAGTACGTACCTCCTACAAGTACTAGTTGTCATTAAATAACGACTGACATTAATTACGAATTGCTTTGCTCCTCGGTCAACCAACCATTCCGTAATATCCAGCCAATCCGATTTGTTACCTGGAAATAAAACCATGTATCACATATATAATACGTCAACGCATATAATGATATGTTGATTGCGAGGAATAATGTGTACCAATTATTACGTAGACGTGGTCAGATTTACAAATATAAGTGTCGTTGTCAATGATCTCTAATGATTTTGAGTTCATGATATCATCATTTAATGACAATATTACTTTCGTTGGTACGGCCAATGCCGAAGAAGTCCTAAACAAAACACGAAAAATGGTATATCACGGATCAAGGATGTTTGATTCTATTACCTCATTGTATCAAATATGTTTTTACAATCGAACGTTGTTATCACATGGCTGCGGAAAGGTTTAATCACGCCTTTATTCAATCCGTTCAAGAACGCTTGTTGTACGATTCGCTTGTTGCTTTCGCTCTCGTTGAATAATAGGTTTGAACTGATGACGGAGAACGAAATATTTTTCAGAAACGATCGTGTTCCTTTACAGCAATAGTGAAGAAATAATAATATTAAAATATTATAATATATGAATATAGATAAGATATTATTAGATTGATACGTACCCATAAGCGTATGATTTTTGATATCAGATGTTGAGAATTGGTAGAACTTGCCAGAACCGGCAGTCAAACTAAATGCAGGTGGGAAAGACTTACCACTTAAAAAGTTTAATATCAAATCAAAGCCTTGTGGTCTCAATATCTTTAGCTCGATATCAAACTTGTTGTTTCTATTTATAATTATTCTCGAACGCGGCAACTAAAACAATATTTATTTCCAGTTTGCGTAATTTGTTTTTAACATTTATCTTAATTTATTACTTCGGGAAATATATGAGATAGTTGATCTGCTTGGTGATTGGAGTCTACGACTGCATATGTTTCACATTTTGCAGCTAAGCATATTGAAATCGCTGCTTGGCCAATTGCATGTAATCCGGAAGTAACTAAAATCGAATGGTTTCTTTGAAGGGAGCTCATGACGTTAAACACGTAATAATTCTGAAGAAATAAAGTTGAATTAGTTTTGCAGTTTTATTTGACGTATAAAAAAATACAAGGCACCAGAGCGTATGACAATGGAACAGAAGCTGCATCTTCAAATGTCCATGCTGGCGGGATCGGCCATGATAATGCCGCATCGTGATGTAATTGAGATGAAATGTGATTGAGCGTAGTGATTCCCATTACATTTTTATCATTTTTCATAACACCAGAGTACTCCAATGGTCCAAATGTATTCTAAATTCACGAATCAATAAAAATATCTATATTATGTTTTCGATTTGCGATTACTTACCTCCGTGTTATCTTCAACTACCAAATCGTTGAAATTTAATGCTATACGTTTAATTTTCAGATTCTGTTGGCTGAATGAGTAAAATTGTTTAATATTGGTGTCACAATATTCATAATCTTTATGTTAACACAAACGTTTAAATAATACTTACCTATCAATTTTAAACTTATTCAACATTGCATTTTCAATAACCGTTGCAATAGGTTTTAAATTGTGTAAAGCGATTCTTTTGTATGTGCCCCAACCCCCGGCTTTATAAACATTGACTATTAATCCAATGGATAATCGATCCATGTAAAAGGATTTATTAGTGTCGAATCCTGGAGCGTTCGAGTCCAAAATGAATAAGAATCTAAAAAAAAATTATTGTATTAAACTATATATTTTGTATAATATTATTAATGGCATTTTATTTACCTGAGTCTTTGTGTCTTGTACTTCGTAAACATTGATTTAACACCTTCTAAAGGCTCAGACTTTGATATAATGTAAATCATTCCCTCGGTATTCATTAAAGTTTTCCAAATTTTACTGTCGTTATCATCATTGGAGTATTTCAAAAAAACAGAGTTTCTGTCTACAAGCGTCTTCTATAATAACAGATGAATGCAAAATTGTAGAACATCGGCATTATTTTTTATTACATCAAAAATTAATTACCTTTTTCATTAAAATTAGATAGTTGCAATCGTACTTCTGTTGGGTAATGGTTTTCCATTCCTTAAGATCTTGAAGTTTATGCTTCGAACTCACAATAATGTAACTATATCTTTTATTAGTTAGAGATTTAATTGTATCTTGCAAGTAATTAATATTAGTGACTGTGATAAACGTTCCGGATTCATCATCCTCCGACGGATTTTTTACATTATCCCAGTTCATTGTTTTACTCTAATATCAAAATAAATGTAAATAAATTCGAAATTAATTTACTTTAAAATGTAATTATATTATCGTACATTAACTTTTTGATTCCCAACGATTGTTTTTAATGCAGTTGTGCAATCTTTAGAAATAGCATCATCATAATGGTACGGAGTACACACAATAAGTTTTCCACTCGTAGAACTCAAACCCAATTTGTCAGCTTCCATTATTATGTCCATAGCATCGTCGATGAAGCTATTTATATTCTATAATAGAAATAAAAACTTATCTGGTAAGTACCTATTGTGTTAAGGTATCCTTGAATAATTATTAAGAACAGTTTTTTGGTGGTTTAAGGTCATCGATTCTTAGGATATAGAATAATGAGGACCTATTTTAAGATATATTATATTGAAAACAATTGTTTATACACAACCACGAATTATAAAATATTGTCCCAATCATGGGAAATGCTAATATAACATAGCATATATATATATATATATATATAATATAGCATATAACATTATAATCTAATGTTAAAAATATTTATTTGATATCGGTAATTGAAAATCAACAATTATTTTATACCTTATCACAGTATTTGAACTGTTCCCCTCAGGGTATAATTTAATATTAAAAACTATTTATTGTCCTATCGAGAGTTCTTTAACCAGTTCTTTTATCGTACTTATAGGAACATTATTATAGTATACCAGTTTTTTATGATAAAAAATATTTACTTCACAATTGGAATCATCAAAATGAATAAATCCTTGTTCTTCTAATTTGAATATTACTTGATTCTGGTTGGGCAATGATACAGGGGCATTTATAATATCTGATATTTTTATCCCCTTGCAAGATATTTCTTTTGTACATGTGTTGTAATCAACTAATATACCTAAAACAAAATATGCCCCAAAAATAGAATTATCTTTTTTTTTAAAACATATTTAGTCAAAAATATATTTTATTGACGTACGCTTTTCAGTGATGTGTTCGAACATGGTAGGAACAATACATATTTGTCTTATGGAAACTGGAGCCTCTGTGATACAGATTTCAATATTTTCTAAAATTGAAAACTTAAATAGACCATCCAAAAAATAAATCCAATCGTTTTCCCAATTTATGTAACCTTGGATATTAGTTTGATATATTTGAACACTTGTAATGTTTTTGAAATTATCTTTTAAGTTGAATCCATTTTTTTCCAGAGCATCATACAACCTATGACTCGGTAAAGATTCTTGAAAGTCGTCAGAATTTCTATCCAACGTTTTTGATGTATTTATTTTTGAAATCAAGTCATCGTCAACTAAAAATTCAACTTGTCCAGTTAAAATTGTCTCATTATTAATAATGTACTCAAAACAACCAGATCCCGACTGAATCATGAAATAACCATCAGACGATTCTAACAAGAGAAACCAATTATTTTTACCATAAAAAATTATTTTTTTAGGCGCTAGAAAAAAAAATTACCAGTTGGATGTATTATGACATTATTTTTGAACCACAATTTATTAAACTGAACAGTTTCCTCGGAAATAGACTTGTCATTCATTTCAACAAATAATTTCCACACTGTAAACTGAATTTATAAGAAAGTATAGAATAAGAAATTTATAAAAGTTTATAGTAGAAATAACCAATAAAATAAATGTAAATATATTTACCAAAATGTATGATAGTGGTATTACATGATAGCCGTGGATTTTGTGTTCTACTAAATAAACGATATCATTTAATAACATTTGAGTTCTCCTTTCACAACATGAGATAGTTAACTGAAATAATTTTGTTGATTCGTCAGACATTTAATAGATAAAATAATTAATAAAATTTGTTTATATTAATATAAGTAAGCTTCTCTTTATATTATATATATATATATATATATATATATATATATACATATAAAAAAACAAGTATAATTACATTTAGTAAAATATAGTAATTATACTTATATTCAAAAAGTTAAAAATATAGTTTCAAACAATGATATAACTCAATATTCATTCACATTAACTTACCTTTGTAATTTGATTTACTAAATTTATCCACTCTGTTCGATGATCCCAAAAAGGTAAAGAATGAATTGAAGGAGTACCTCTGCTTACTGGGAAATTTACTTTTGGATAAAGTTCTTGAATTATTGGATTAATGCCGTTAACATACATTCTGAAAAACATAAAATAACCAATGTCTTGTGTATAAAGGTACAAGAGATATTAGTAAAGTAAAATGTAATTTAACAATTTACACTTATAAAATGACAAAAGACATACTTAAGAATTATTTAAAAATATTGAGTTCAATAAAATATAAAATAGTTGGTAAAAATTATATCGTATAAATTTTTTCAATTCTTTAAATTATTATTTATTACTAATATACAAAGAATAACGTGACATGCGATTACAAATTAAGGCAACAAAAATGTAAAAATCAATCATTCAGGATGTTTAATGAATAGCTTACTTTCCAATTGCAGTCAGTAAAAATCTGATTGAATCATCATGAACTCTATTAGTCAATGATATATTAGTCACTGTATTAGGAAGAGCATCCCTAATGATTGCTTGAAGAAGGCCATGTGGAGCGATTTCAATAGTAATTGCGTCTTTTGGTACATGTCTAAGAGCATCTTCAAATAATACACTGCTCAACATGTTATTGGTGTGATATTCTGCAGAAGAATATTTAGCAAGGTCAGTATCCCATTTTGATTCCGGTATTGAACTACTTATCCATTTTGACGATCTCAATTTTGGTTCTTTAATCATCTTTGGACAAAATTAAATGTTAGCGTCGTCAAGAATATTTATAAAATATTTTTCAACAAACATCTTTTAAATATTTCAGCAGAGTTGGACCAGCCGATTGAATATATCTACTGTGGTATGCTATGCCACCAACGTTGACGGCTTTTGCGAAAATCCCATCAGATTTCAATTCTGATACGAATTTGTTGACGCTGTCTATTGGACCAGATATGGTGCAACTCGAAGCACTATTTCGACATGCCACGTCAATGTCGTGTGGAAGTTTGTCCTTGATCTCGTCGTATCCTAGTCCTGAATAGATAATACCAATATGAGAATAGCAGTAATTATGAGTTTTGTATCAACATTACCGATAGCAGCCATCATGCCAGGAATAAGCTCCGTTTCGAGAGATGCCAGGCCTCTAAAGTAAGCCGACAATATCATTTCTTCAGCGGTGAAACAACCATCAGCATAAGCACACCCTGATTCTCCCATAGAGTGTCCTATCATTCCATCAGGCTTCACGTCCAATGCATTCAACACATCAACTAGTCCAACCTGAAGGAAAAAAATTAATAATTCACCCTTTGAGTTTTCAGAAACAAACCGAAATCATTTTTACTGTATTGTGCACAAACCTGAACAGCAGCAATTCCAACAAACGAATTAAGAATGTTGTCGAACACATTTGTGTCTAAGCTGGTTAAAATGTTCTTGATATCGACACCCAGAGGTCTGAGAATAGAATCACATTTGTTTATTGCTTCAGCAAAAATAGGAAGGTTCATAAGGTGTGTGCCCATTCCTTGCCATTGAGATCCCATTCCGGAAAAAACAAACCAAACTGGACGTTTATGTCGTTCAACATTCTAAAAATGTTATTGTTTAAATTATAATTAAAAAATATAATATTAAAAATGAAATTACCCAATCGTTATTATCTTCCGATTCATTTAGAGTAGGGAAAATAGAGAAAGTTCTGTAGAAATGAGAATTTATGTTTCTAGTAAAAACGTTATTGGTCAGTGCAACAAATTCTTCATCATTTCCGTAAATTTTTATCTAGTAAATCAATATTGTGTTAGACTTTCAAATATATTTCTCTGACATCAATATTTTCTCATAAGCGATTTAAATTTTTATTAGGGTTTACCTTTTTTAAAGCGTTCATGACGTTTTCTTCGTGTCGTCCTGATACGAGTAACAGCTGGGGTAAAGCATTTTCACTTTTAATGTTTTTAACTTTATTATTTCTCTTGAGGATAACATGACTAAATGCATTAACTCCACAAAATGTAGTGATTCCTATTACATCACCTATGAGAGGAGTACTTTCAGTAACTACCTAAAAAATATATTTTAAATTTAAACTATGATGGAATTTAATTGTAACTTTATAAATACAATTTATTTTTTTTAGTTTTAAGTTTTAAAAATATGAATATTAGTAAATTTGATTAACATATCATTTATTATCATATTTTATTTATACTTGTATTTTTCCATTTATGAGAGCTGGCACACTTTGATTTGGTTTTGTGTAATTAATATTCGGCGGTATATAACCTCCTTCGAATGCAATAATAGCTTTGGCTATGGACACAAACAGACTAGCTATGTTGCAGTGACCAACATTACTTTTTACCGATCCTACTTTCAAAGGACTTTTTCTTTGATCCGTACAAAATACTTCTTCCATTACGTTCAATTCCATAGTATCTTCACACTATTATAATATTTTATTACATTTGTTATTCTCAGTTGATTTATTTGTTATTTTACCTGAATTCCAGATCCATAAGCTTCAATGAAGTCTACCGTTGTCGGATCAATATTAGCATCTTTATAACAATCCAACAGTAATGATTTAAAATGTTGTCTTGAGGGATCTGTTATATATCTGTCGTGATTTCCAAATTGCTGGGATTTTACTCCCAATAATGTCGCGTAATTACGCTTAGCTTCAGACGCTTTTTGAAGTAACATAACAACGGAAGCATCTGATCTATTATATCCGTCAGCTAAATATAATCCAGTATTCATTATTTAATATATACAATTAATTATAATTTCATTCTTTATGTAATTATCAAGAGAATATATATATAATATGTGTGTGTGTGTGTATGTGTGTGTTATATATTCGTAGTTATATGTATAATATTTACCATCAAAGTTGAAGGATTTGGTTTCGTTGTCTTTATTTAATTTATTCATTCCTTGATACTGATATTGAATTTCTTGCCTAAATGTTACATTTGTTACCCCAACAAGAGCAGCGGATATAGTTCCATCTTCGATCATTTGCTTTGCCTTTGCCAACCCATTTGAACAGCAGATCAGTCCTCCTTCAAGGGTAACACTTGGACCTTTAATTTTCAAACATATTTGATTAAAGAATAAATTACTGTATTTAAGCATTATGATTATTCCTAATGCCAATCACCCTTTAAATCAAGAATAAAGGAGACGCGGTTTGATTGCATAGCTTTACTGCATCCTAACATTGCAAAATATTGAGAAGGATTGAATGCATGAACTTCTAATTCACTATGACTAGTGCACGAGAAAACCGACGTATTCGTTCCCTGAAAGTCTAATGGACTTATGCCTGCGTCAACAATCGCTTCGATCGATCGCTCTAAAAATAGTCTTGTCAATGGATCCATATTTTGAGTTATTTTCGGATGAACTTTAAAGAATGCGTTATCAAATTTCTCAGGATTTCTCATTTTTCCAGTTCCATTAGTTTTTTCCATTTCATCTATAATAAGTATGTATTACGTAATTACAGAAAAGTAAAATAAAATTACGAATAAGTGGATTGTTCTATACGTATAGTGGTTTGGTTTCCGTTGCTTGTTACTGCATTGACTTTGTTAAATAAGAGTTCTTTAAACTCATCTAAATTATCAGATTCTGGAAACTTTCCTCCTATTCCTGATATAACTATCTCTTCTTTAGGTTGACTCATTTTTATGAATACGTCCGCTAGAAAAATAAATGGTTAATTATTTTTATTCCCTTTAACATAGAACATCTAGATGATTATAATAATTACACATACCATTTCTGAAACAATATGTAACAATGGTCGAATCATTCGAAATCTATTGTTTTATCACCACAATTACCTTTATCATATGCTCATAATTTCGATCAATAAATTTCATATTTTTTCATACTTAGGACATTTTTTGTTACTTGATATTTCAAGGTTTTGACCTATTCATCTAGATTTGTAAATTTTTTTGATAGTTTTTCCTATGTTTATTATTTATTTGAAATATATAATAGAGCATAACGAACATTTTGAGGTGCAGATTGAGCGGAAGTATATAATATATTATTTATCGTAGAAAAACACAACTGTATCATTAAAAATACCAACTACTTGACAATTACAAATCTAAAATAAGCTAACAATTAATAAATCATTCATTTAAAAGAACTTATAATGTAAATTCAGAAACCTACCAATTAATGGGGATCAATTTTCAAGTCAGACACCATCGACTTCTGGATTGTGATCGACCGTTTGGCATTTGGTCACTGAATCTCTAATGTACCTATTTGATTATTGATCATAGACTATTTTTTATTATAAATCAAATGCTATATATAACATGGACTTCTATCGAATTTAAAAGGCTTGTACTGAATATAAATTCTAATAAAATAGTCAATATTATATTTTTATGATTTACAATATTAAAATAAACGATTAGATGGTTCTAGATCATTATGTATGGTCTTTAGATCAAGTCTGTATTACGTGATCAGTTTGAAGGTTAAAATAATAATTGAAACAATTAAAGTGTCAATTTATACTATAGCTGATAACTAATATTTATCGAATGATAAAATAAAATAAAATGTTCATTTAACATTTTTTCAAATGCTATCAGTTTCATAAGCGGCAATCCATTTATACATATTATTATATTAAGGGATTTAACATTTTTAATATTTGATTAAGCAATACCACTTCCTACAATACAACTGATGTATTTTGAGGATTAATATGAAATTGCGGCAGTTTAGTTTCCCCAGACCAAGATGGAGAAATTTTTTTTTTGTAGATTTTGAACGGAGTGATGGAATCTATTGATTTTTTAAAATTTTTTTTTCTGTGTCTGAGGACACCTTTTTTTACAGTAAAAATGCTTCGATTTTCTTAAACAGCAACATTTCTGAAAGAAAAGTGAATGTAGATGGTACTTGGGCATGTCAAAAATACAACTTTTTCAGAACTTCTTAAAAGCGTCAAAAAAAAAACGATAAAAAAATTTCGAAAAAACAAGACATTTTATGCAAATTCACGTTTTGACAAAATACATTTTTCTTAAATGCTCTAACTCAAAAACGAAAAATCCCATGCACTTGAAATTTTCACCAAATCTTTATATTAGTTTTTTCTATACATAGTTAAATTTTCAAAGTATTTACCATATTTTGACTTATTTATAGACAATTTAAATTTTCGATTTTTATAAGTTTTTTTTTTTTTGAAATATCTATAAAATTTATTTGGCTGTCCAAAAACTATTGAAAATTCAATACAATGTTTATTATAAATTATACTTATCGTAACTAAACAATATCGAAGATCGTTTAACTTAAATTTTATTTATAAGCCTTTAAAATTCAAATTTGTATAAAATGTGTCAAAATCATGTTAATTTGCAAGTTATTTTGTAGATAAAAATTCATAAAATGTATTCTGTTTATACTTAAGGTTCAAAATTTTAACATTAAGTTATCCACTAGCTGCTCTTCAAAAATCTATAAAAGAATTTCTACCGGTCTTAAAGGAAAAAAATTTTCTGACCGTTTGAAATTTAAATTTTCACGAAATTGCATAAAATAGTGATTTTTCCTCAAATGATTTTAAATATTTGTTATAATTCAAAAAAATATGAGTCGCAGAAATTTGAAATTTTTACCAGCTGTTAAGATTGGCATTTTCTTAAAGTCATATTTATTTCAAATTATTATACTGACTTTTTAGCAACTTAGAGGCATTTTAATTATTCGATTTTTTTAAATTTTATTTTTTTTATAGTTTTTGATAAAATAATTTGGCTGGTATCAAATTCTTAAAAATTTAATAAAAGATTCTACATTAATTGTTTGTATTGTTATTTCAAAATCATTCAAATCTATAGGCAAAATAATTTTTTATAAGTGTTTGAAAAGCAAATATTAATATTATATTTCAATTCAAATATAACATAATATATTATTATATAATATATCTATTCTAGACCAACATACCATCTCCGTTCAGAATCTTTATTCGTTTAGAATGATATCTATCATTGCATTTAAATTTAAAATATCCATTGTAATGACCTATCCTATGAACTAAATGCACTACTGTTCAGCAGAGTGAGGTCCATTTGGTTCTTTTTTTTCACAAATACTTATAATGTTGGAACAATTCATAAAATAAAAATACTTAGGGTAAGGTAAATAGATACTGGATTGTTTTATTATTCAATAATTACATTTTTAAAAATAAGGTCTATAATATGTATCATAAATCAATATATTATAATGATTAACAACTATAAACGTAGTACGAATAATAAAATAAGAATAGTTACAACTGCCGATAACAGTGACGCACAGAGTATTTTTAAAACGAATTCAATTCCACCTGGCTCCTACCCACCCACCTCAAAATGTTTAATAATTATATTATTTGTTAAAACATTTATCAATGATATTACGTAGATACAAACTAGTATATGTCATGGAAATCGGACTGTTTATTCTTAGTTCTCTCTTTTTAACTTAAAACTGTATAAAACCATTTTTGTGGACACTATTTACCCATCCGAGAGTTTATCGATTCCGCCGGATATGGATTCCGCGATTCCGCCGAACATTTGTATTTATCAATTGTGCCCAATATTTATATAAATCGACATGGAATGTGCGCCACTGGCCGATAATATATTGAACGTATCAGTCATAGAAATATAAACTAATTAATGGTTTAGAACTATACTAATTAGTTTATATGTCTATAGTTCTAAATAAATCGACATACTGGTATACTGGTAGCTTCATGAAGTCAAAAATTAGGTAACGTCATTAAAAAGACCTTTTCTCAAGGACACGAAAACATGATCATTATTTTAAATTTTAATCGTACAAACTAACCCCATAAGAGAGATTTTAACAAAATACATCATAAAATTACCATTTACCGACTAGAAATCGGACTATATGATAATAATATGATATCATTAATTAAGAACACTGATCTTTTGGCACTCTCATAGTTTTTTACTAACATAACTGCAATATAATATATTATTTAAAAAACTCTTATATTATTCACTTAAATAATAATAAAAATATAAGAATCAATATTAACTAGGTAATTTAAATTTTTTTAAACATATATATTGGATTTGTTAAAAACATATTTATTTCATATCGTATTTGAATTTTGAACTATTAAATTTTCACCCCGAAACTCAGAATCTCAGGTGTAACAGTTGTAACTGTTTAATTCAATAGCTATTTTGAAATAACTTAACACGATTAAAAGTTCTGTAGAGTATAATAAAAATAATTTATTTTAATTAAAAAAAAAAAACGATTGACATCACTAAGGTTGAAACCTTTTCAAGTACAATATAAGTTATTAGGTACCTATACAAGAATTTTTAAACGAAAAGAAATATTGATTTTAAGAAAATTAAATACCTATAATTACTTTTTTCAATCAATGTATTTCTCGCTAGAATAGGAGTATACAATTAAAAAATTAAATTATTTAGCAATCATACAGAAAATGCATGTTTTTCAAGTTAAGTAATTGTTTAATTACAAATGATTAACAGTATAAAATAAATGTATTTGATCTATACTGGCTATTCACGTAAACAAAAATTTTAATATTAAAACATAAAAGCGATTACCTAAGTTTATTATTATTATAAATAAAATGTCATTACCTGATTGTTGAATTCGATAAGAACAGTTTACAGTGTTTTTGCAAGTTGTACGGTATGTATCCTATTGAATTGTAATGACAACGTTACTGTTGACTATTGTATTTATTTCAATAGATGTTTTTATTATTAATACTGTGTCCTTGAACAAATAGGAAAATACAAATATTTTTCTTTAAACTGATCAAATACAAAATGTACACAGGTCAATATTTAAATTCGGTGCCCTAAATCTATAATAAAGAATAACAATTTATCGATTTATATCAATGTTTCCTAATTCAAGGTGATCCATTTAATCACATTTTTGTGATTTATTAATTTTTATCATCTTCATTCAAGTTCTTATGATATTCAATATTTAAATATTTAAATGACCAACAAGATGGAATCGATTAACATAATTTGTATACAACTTATTACAATGCACAACGGTATAAAATGTCAATTTATGGACTCTATTCTTGGTACCTCTAGTAATAACTAATAAAGTTATTACTAGAAGTCGGATTTAAATGATTTTACATATTTGTTCCTGAATTATGTCATTAAATGAGAGCAAGATAATTCTACGATTCATGGACCATAGAATTAACGGGAAAAAAATGTAAGGGAACGTGAGGCAAAATGACGACAGGAGGTAAAATGGGACAGCGCGTTTTTTCCATTATAAATTTTAAAATAATAAATGATACATTTTTAAAACCTTCCAAGGAGGTTATAGTTATAATTAGAACAAAATTTGTTATCAGATATGTTGAATATTAATTTATAATCAATCTTTTATTTTTTCGACTGTTATCATATAATATTTATGAATTTTCTGAACGACTTTAAGGTAAGAATAAATAAATATTTTTCTTATAGTACTATAATCACTTTTGTATAAACTCTTGAAGTTAAGTTTTCTCATATTATAAATAAAATTTATCAACAATTAAAATTTATATCTTAAGTTTAGTTTAAAAATCCAATTTGAGGCAAAATGGGACAAGCCATATGGGGCAAGACAGGCCCATTATGCCCCATTTTTATTTTTTAGAAGTTAATTACTAAATGTAAATTATATATTTGTGAAAAATATTCCTAAATTAAACAAAAATGTTTCTAAATTAAATAAAAATGTTCCTAAATTAAACTGAAGACTGAATACAGACATTAATCGAGTTGAAATATTAAAAGACTGCATATTGTTATTTAATTTTTTTATTTTCTTAGATAGGTTAAAACATTTACCTTTTATTAATTGTTTAAAATGTACTGTTATAATTAAAAAGTTAACATTTTGTTTGTATTGTTAAAATGAATTTAAATTTTTTTTCATTGTTATACATTTTTTAAATATTATAACCTAAGTTGAAATTTGAGTGTATACATTTATTTACAGTTTATCAAGGATGTAGTTTAAAATAATCTTTTTTTAGATTTTTTAACAATGTCAGGTATATAAACAAATATATGTTTTGTTTTGTTTTTATTTTCAGAGTATGTTTCTAAATATGTTAACTGAAATTCGTTTTTATTTTAATAACTAGTGTTATATTTGTAATTATTAAAAACAAATAGTAAATACAGGAAAATTATGATTATTCAATTTTATCTTCGTCCCATATTACCCCATAGTTGGGGTATAATGGGACAAATGACACTTTTTCTAAATTTTTTTTTATGATTTATTGATAAAAGTTATGATTATTCAAATGAGATTTTTAAAAAAATTGGAACTTTTTATTTAATATGGTATGTATATTGAGCATATATGTAAAAAATTCACCATTTTAATAACAGTTCAATGTTGCGTGGCCCATTTTACCCCATGTTCCCCTATTTATCATAAAAAACGTATTTTAGGGGTTAGAACAGTTGTCTTCCCTAGGATTTTATAAAGGACCAAATGTAATGTTTGAAAATTACTTGAGGGTCACATATATTTCTAAAGATAATTATTAAAAATGTAAAAATATAAAACTGTTCAGTAAATTTCGTGGAGAATAATAAAATGAGACAGGATATTTTGTTAGGAATAGTGAGGATCGCTGGGTTAGAGAATATTAATGTGTATATTTAAAATAATATTGTTGTATATTTTCATCATAAGATTCATAACTCTCACTTTTGGTTTATTATTAGTACATACATTCATAGATGAATGTATGTGCGCGAATCATAAGTAGATAATCAAAAGCAATGGACTTATTTAAAGGACGTCCTCGTGCTTAACTTGTCAATTTAGTTCGGCTTTCTACTGCGTACACGTCTTTATACGCACAAATATATTACGATTGTCAAGTACATATCTAAAATGTCTAATAATAGAAAGTGACGAACTGACGGCAGCAGTAGTGACGAACGTAAGAATACACCAATAGGATCATTATCTGCTGAATTTTAAACTGGTCTTGAGTGGTCTGAAAAACAGGCCGAATGTTTTCCAACACAAACTTTTCTTCTTAAACGTTTCCGATATTTGGCTGCAGAAAAACGCGTTGTAGCCCATCGACAAATGAAAATCAATAAATTTATCAAAATAAAATAATATGTGAGGTTAGGTATATTTTATGTTCCTACGTATGTAATGTATTTCTAATAATGTAATGTATATGTAATTATAATTAAATATTTATAATAATAATAAATATGTATATACATATTATAAAATATTTAACTGTGTTTTGAAAAATAATTTTTTGTTTTAATTTTCAATATCCGAACTCTTGTGTGTCCGAACTAGTTGCGGTCCCAATTAGATCGGATAATCGAGGTTCTAGTGTACTTCGAAACTTGATAGGCTTTTCGACAACCTATCTGTGTGAAAGAGTTTTAAGGCTAAGATTGTTTAGTTTTATCTCAAATATTGACTTTCTCGTAAGAGACAATGTCAAAAATCACATTCAATTATTTAAATTTTTGAATAAAATTTTGTTTTTAATAAATAATTGGTTTTTCATTCTTCTATTTTGAAAACTGACATTACTATATCTAAATATATACATATACACGTAAATAGGTGTACTATTTACTATTAGTGGGCCTCAAAGAATTTTTTTATAAAATTGGTGGCCCACACAACTAAAACGGTTGGAAAGCTCAACCAGAACGCTACGTTAAAGAATATTTGATAATAAAAATAATTTTTTGGTGAATATTTAAATTTTCAATACAACTAACTTTCATGAAATTTTTACTACTATGAAAAGTTAGCTCTCAAAAACGTCCTTAGTTGATATGATAAATCTTGTCGAAAAATCTTTTGCAAAATTTGAGCAGATACCAGAGTAAAGAGGAGACGTCATTAAGACAAATAAGTACTAGAATTCCAACAAAACAACTTATGATATAAAAATTATAAACAATAAACGTTTGAAAAATATTAGACAAGTTCTCATAACATTGATAAAAAATTAAAAACAAATTTAACTCATAAATTTTAAATGATATCGTGAACTAAATTAATTTAATTAGTTTAATCTGAATAATTTTATTGATTATTTTACAGAATATCAAGAGAATAATTTTTCTATTTCAAATGAGATAAATATTTCATACTTTGAGGATTTTAAGAAAATTTAATTCCTACACATAATATCTTTCAATAAAACATTATAAAACATTATCATTTTGATTTCAATTTTATTATAAATATGACTATTCATTATTTTAATTGCGTCATTAATGTTAAGATTATTCAAGTTTTGTGGTTGTATCTATAAAAACTATAGTAGAATTATTCGATGATAGGAAAATCTTTCACCAATGTGATTGGGTAACACTGACCTTATAGTTATTTCATAATTCATAAAATGCAATTTAATTTAAAACATAGACAAATAAAATTATCGATTAGAGTTATTATATTATGATGAACAATAGTTTATATCATTGGTTTGTATTTATGAAAATTATACTATTTATTATTCATTGGTCTCCTTTAGTTCAAGGCGATTGGAAAATATGCATCTAAATAAATACAATAAAGGATTTAATGAATGTTTTTTATAACTGTTCATTTAGTGTTACTGAATTCTACTCAACTAAATTAATTCAATAAAAATAGTAGGTATCTAAGGTTTTAGTTTATAATCACTTGTGAGTTTATTGTTTGTATTTTCATGTTTAATGCATATATAAGAACTGGACTGGATCACACTCTACTGTACAGTAGGGGTTGGAATGGATCTCGTTCATAGGATAGGCTATTATAATTGATGTATGAAATCTAAATGCAATGCTACTATGCTATGTATCATTGCATTTGCATACGAAAGACGATTTTTAACGGAGATAATTCGTTAGTCTAGATCTGAAATAGTGGAATAAGTATATATAATATGTTGCCATGTTATATTTAAATTGTAATAGTTTGTCAATATTCGCTATTCAAACGCTTATAAAAAACAATTATGTCTATGTATGTTAATAATTATTGAATGACAATAACTAATAAGAACTATGAAATCGTGTACAAGACGTTAAAGCTTTGAATAAATACTTACACGGGATATTTGTTTTATTTATTGGAATATTTCGGCTTGAGGATTACAATATTGACGTGTCACCGATAAAACGATATAATTGTTAATAATATAATGTGTGGAGAAAAAATATAATATAATATATTTACACGTTGGATTGGTGGTGTCCTCGAACCGACTGATAGAGCATGTGCTCGTTACGTTTCTGAAATTGGCCTAACGAGTAATACACATCACTTGAGCACGATAGGCGTTGGTCGGTTGATCAACGGTTTCTGAGCAACGTAAATAACAATATACCAAACAAGTACATAATATATGTACAAAGTAATAAATGAGTGAAAAAATAGAAGAAAAATGCAAATTATTGTGGATAAAAAATTATTATGATTTGGGTAGGGATTCAAATGGTAACCTGTGATTTGCAAAAATATATACCTATACTCCCATATTTGAATTGTATGTTATATATATATTGTATATGGCGTGAAAGAAATATTGTTCACGTGGTAGGATAATGAATAATGATAGTTCAACCACCTAAATGTATAACTATCAGTTATGTTGGATATATTGCATATCTTGTTCACACGAGGGATTTATGATGGGATGGTGTCAAGTCCGAACAAATTAATGATTTTTTTTAACTCATTTAATGAAACGAAAATAAATTAGAAAAAACTATTAGTATTGTAAAAATTGCAAAAATCATATATAAATTCTAAAATATATATATTATAACCAACTAAATTATATATATAACCACCATCGTTTTAACCTAACCTAACCTCCTTTGTACAACAATTTAAGTTTAAGAATCATATGCACCGAAATTAACCTATCCTAATTATACTATCAATAGTACGGCCACACTCGATATCCACCACACTGTGTTCACTACAGTGCTTTTTCTACCCATCCATAGAATGTATCAAACCACACGACCTATCAGTCAAAATATGTGCTTAGTGTTCCGTCGTCCGTCGAAAAGCATCTAGTACTAAAATTACTCTCTAACACGATATTAAAAAGCCTAATTTGAATAATATATTAATATAAAACCAAGCAATCCATTGCAGCCATCTGTGACTGAAAAAAAAAAACGTATCTGTCTCCTCTTGTACATATAGCATGTCTCCTCTTAGCATCATATAATTAATCAAAATTAGCTTACTTCAAACCACTTCAATCACGATAGTCACCTACACTTACTCCTGATATAACATAAGATTCTAAATCCACTAATTTCACTATAAATTCAAATAATTCTATCCCTTTACCAGTTAAAAAGAAAATAATAATAATAACTACTTATACATGGGCCACTCACAATCAGTTGTACTTCTCTACAGTAAATATATTTTAATTTAACCTAACCTAACCTAACAGGTAGTGTAATCACCAGTGGGCAGCTTCTTCTATTACGCTAATGAAGATATTTTTTTCTATTATCACATATTATTTCTGTGCCATAGGGCACATATTGTATATATTATATTGGAAAAACGGGTGGGCCTCGCTTTGCTGTACAGTCGTAAAAATTTAAATTTCAAACGGTCATAAAACTTTTTCCTTTTGGTCCGGTAGAAATTTTTTTATATATTTATGAAGACTAGCTTATGGACAAACTAGTGTCAAAATTTAGAACCTTAAGTATAAACAGAAAAAAATTTATGAGTTCTTATCTACAAAATAACTTGCAAATTATAGTGATTTTGACACATTTTATACAAATTTGAGATTTATGGGCTTATAAAAAAAATTTGAGTGAAACAATCACCGATATTTTCTAGTGAGGATAAGATAAGCTTATTATAAACCTTGTATTACATTTTCGTGAGTTTTCGGCCAGCCAATCAAATTTTATAGATGTTTAAAAAAAAAAAATTACAAAAATCGAAAATTTAAATTGTTTATAAATAAGTCAAAATAAGTCAAAATACTTTGAAAACTTAATCATGTATAAAGAACACTAATATAAAGATCTGGTAAAAATTTCAAGTTGTCGCAGTTTTTCGTTTTTGAGTTAGAGCATTTTAAAAAAATGTAGTTTGTAAAAACGTGATTTTGCGTAAAATTTCCGGTTTTTTGTAATTTTTTTATCGTTTTTTTTGATTTGTTTAAAAAGTAATGAAAAATTTGTATTTTTGACATGCCAAAGTAACATCTAAATTAATTTTTCTTTCATAAAAGTTGCTATTTAAGAAAATCAAAGCATTTTACTGTCGAAAAAAGTGTCGTCAGACACAAAAAAAAAAAAAAAAAACACACATCATTGTAAAATCAATGAATTCCATCACTCCGTTCAGAATCTAAAATAAAAATAAATTAAATCAATACCATTATAGGCCATGTAAAAGTGCCCAAAATTCTGTCACTGTCTGAATTTTCTTATTTTTTATAAATTTTTACCTAGTTGTTATAATCAAGTAAAATATTTTCGTCTCTTTTTATAATAATATGCTAATCTACTTGTATAGAGAAATTTATGCCAACATAGTATTCTTTATATTTTTATATTTTATATCTAATCAATAGTAATACATAATAGAATTGTTAACTGATATTTCACTACTAACGCATATGCCTTAGAATATAAAGATTCACGACTCGAACAACACAAATATTTTAATATTTTCCACGCAAGTTATGTGTCAACTATCTTCTACTCATCATCTGACTTCTGTCAGAATCACAAAGGATATTGGTGAAAATATGATTAAAGCTATAATAATGCAGTGGCGTAATATAATGATTTTGTATAACCCATACCACTGAAAATTAATAATCCCAATCTTTATCACATGCAAACATGTAGTCGAGGAAACTTCAGTTATCGGTCTAGTGGGAAATAATTTGTTCCATTAATCCATAGGCAACATCATTTACAGTTTTGCACAATAATTATTATTGCACTCATTATAATCAGTGTACACACAAAGTTAACACAACCAAATAATAATGGAAACTAATCAAGTTCAATAAAGCAAATAAATAATTATGAACGATTGTATTTTATTAAAAAATTGTTTCCATGCCAATATACGTATAAACAAATCATTGCAAATACGGATTTAATTATGTTCACTATACATTAGTAATTTGATTAGTCCAAAAACTTATAATAAATGAACAATAATAATCTTCAATTAATGTAATATTAATATTTCAGGGTACGATGAACGATGCAGTAGAAATTTTTGTATTTCTGGGCCAATGATAACTCTACTCCATCAGCAAATAAATGCACCATGTTCTTTGTAATAACATCAAAGGTTTCCTTGTTGATAATCGATTGTTTATAATCATGATTTGATATGATATGCACATATGCTGGATTGATACAATACTGAAAAGTGCAATAAATTTTTTATTAACATTTTTTAATATTTTTTTTTAATAAACATTTCCCATTAGGTATTATTATCACTCACATCATGTAAGACGTTTCTATCGAATTCAGATAATTGTTGACGTCTGATTATTAACACTTTTGTAAGCAATTTATTCGAAAATGGTTTTGAATCCAATAATGCTTTTAGTCTAAAGCGAATAGTATGCAAAGCACTTC
Organism: Chaitophorus viminalis; assembly: GCA_025469195.1. NCBI lineage: Eukaryota > Metazoa > Arthropoda > Insecta > Hemiptera > Aphididae > Chaitophorus > Chaitophorus viminalis. The sequence continues at coordinate 24,933 of JAIPRK010001218.1, forward strand.
TAATGACAATTTCAAACGGCATTTGATGATCATATTTTGACAACTATAATTCATAGAATAATAAACAATTATAGCTATTTATAATTCATGATTAATCCACTGAGATTTATGTAATACGCTATTGATATAATTATATAATGCAAACACAATAATTTTATCAAGAATAATAATGCAACTTCAGTACGTAGATATAGTACTAATAAATAAATATTGACTGCGTATTACATACGAGGTTTTTAAAATGAAGTGGCACTTTACAATAATAATGTGTCAGTAAGAGAATAACTTATATATAATTAATAATCAGTATAGGACAAGTACAAATGTTTTATCTACCTGATTCGAAAACGAATTGTATAATGTTTCTAGTTTGTTGGCCAAATTGTCATTCGATAGATAGTATTTAGCAAAGTCTGTAAGGATTTCTGGATCCCCTTCTATTAATGTTACAGTCACCATTGTGCCTTGTGCTTCTAATATCTGAGCCATTTTCAGGGCAACGTTTCCACCCCAAGATTCACCAATTATAGATACACAGCCTTGATCCGTGATTGTTTTGAGTTTCTAATATCAATGAGTATAAATCCAGTGTATTATATCATAATTTATAATCAGCTAAAATTATGTCTTTTTTTTAACTCACGTTCACTAAAATTACGGAGAGTTCATCGATTGATGTAAAATTGTCTGGTAATTGAGCTTCAAAGATTGGGTACAAAAATTGCTTATACAACGTATCCAAACATTTTAGTTTAAATCCTGGTATAACGAACACCGGTAGCACCGACTTCAGTTGTGATAATCTCGGACTTTTTGTTGTAACTTCAACAAATCCTGCTTCTATTGTTCTATTTTCGTTGAAGAGTTGGAATTCGTTAGCGGAATCAGGAAAAAAATTTGTTATAATGGAGTCAACTTGGAGACCACCTGAAGTATATAAAATTTATAATATAAATGTTGTTTGGACATTTTTTTTTTAGTCTAGAATATATTCCAAACAATATTTTTCTTTAATTACGTAATTATAATACAGTATATTAAATATTATGAAATCAGTTTAGTTTTAATTTAATATCATTATATTAAAAACATAAATATTCCTAGCAGTTAATTTTTAAATTTATTTAATATCCACATATTTTCTATGATCATTTAATTTATGATGCAGGCCTATAAATTCTATTTAAGAAGATATTTTATCCAAATTCAAAGCAAATGCTTTTATTAGTACATACATAATCAAATAGACAAAATGATCAAAAATGTATATACTTACGATATTATTTGTTATGCTGAAAAACTGTAGCGTTTTATGACTGAAACTCAATTTATGAAAAAAAAATATGGAAAACGATTAATGATATTTTAATATTGGACAACGATAGTACTACCAAAAAATAGTGAAAATAAATATGACGTTTAGTGATAAGTAATATTTATCGAAATATTTAAAAACTTGTATTTCAATTGCTTTTAGAAACTCGAATAACAATAAATTTTGAATGCGATAATTTAAGTGGAAAATATAATTACATTTTGATATATCTGTCCCTGGATCTGAGAATACAAACGTGGAAGACTCTACATTGTGTGACTTCAGTAGAATTGCATCTAACACGGGTAATATATATCTTGTATCTTTTGGTTGAGAGGACGATCCATTCCAGCTTATGTTTATAGCGTTTAGACCATTCGACTTCAATTCATTACAAATATGTCCTCCTCTACTGGAAATACATACGAACGAAGTCGCACTTGTTTTTTTTGGATAGTGTTCAAACGCTAAACGCAAGTTGTTAATTTTTTTCACGTTCGTCTACAAAAAATTAATAACCATTAATCAAAATATTTTTCAATCCTAACAATAATTGTACACTATTACCTGATTGATTATAAATAATGATCCCAACAGGTTTGACGATGACGAACGGGCAAGCCAATCTTGTGTCTCCTCTTTTGTCCTTAGGTGAAAATCAGACTCAATGTGTACGGATACATTTTGGGAAAGAAGCTTGTCCAGTCTACAAAAATCCGAACAAATAAATTAATCATTCAACTGTCGAAAAATGTGTACCGTGTGTAAGATATTATTTATACAAACAGTACGTACCTCCTACAAGTGCTAGTTGTCATTAAATACCGGCTGACATTAATTACGAATTGTTTTGCTCCTCGGTCAACCAACCATTCCGTGATATCCAGCCAATCCGATTTGTTACCTGGAAATAAAACCACGTACCACATATATAATACGTCAACGCGTATAATGATACGTTTATTGCGAGGAATAATGTGTACCTACCAAATATTACGTATACGTGGTCAGGTTTACAAATATAAGTGTCGTTCTCAATGATTTCTAGTGATTTTGAGTTCATGAAATCATCATTTAATGTCAATATTACTTTCGTTGTTACTGTCAATGCCGAAAAAGTCCTAAACAAAACACGAAAAATGGTATATCACGGATCAAGGATGTTTGATTTTATTACCTCATTGTGTCAAATATGTTTTTACAATCGAACGCTGTTATCACATGGCTGCGGAAAGGTTTAATCACGCCTTTATTCAATCCGTTCAAGAACGCTTGTTGTACGATTCGCTTGTTGCTCTCGCTCTCGTTGAATAACAGGTTTGAACTGACAACGGAGAATGACGCGCCATTTATAAACTGTCGTGTTTCTTCTCAGCGATAGTGAAAAAATAGTAAAATTAAAGTGTTATATTATATTAATATCGATAAGATATTATTAGATAGATACGTACCCATAAGCGTATAGTTTTTGATATCAGACTTGGAGAATTGGAAGAAATGTCCAATATCGGTAATCAAACTTAATGCAGGCGGGAAAGCCTTACCACTTAAAAAGTTTAGTACCAAATCAAAGCCTTGTGGTCTCAACATCTTTAGCTCGATATCAAACATGTTGTTTCTATTTATAATTATTCTCGAACGCCACAACTATAACAATATTTGTTTCCAGTTTGCATCATTTGTTTTTAACATTTATCTTAATTTATTACTTTGGGAAATATATGAGATAATTGATCTGCTTGGTGATTGGAGTCTACGACTGCATATGTTTCACATTTTGCAGCTAAGCATATTGAAATCGCTGCTTGGCCAATGGCATGTAATCCAGAAGTAACTAAAATCGAATTGTTACTTTGAAGGGAGCACATGACGTTAAACACGTAATAATTCTGAAAAAATAAAGTTGATTTAGTTTTGCAGTTTTAATTGCCATATAATTGAAAACTAGGCACCAAGGCGTAAGACAATGGTACAGAAGCGGCATCTTCTAATGTCCACGCTGGTGGGACCGGCCATGATAATGCTGCATCATGATGTAATTGAGAAGAAATGTGATTTATCGTAGTGATCCCCATTACATTTTTATCATTTTCCATAATACCAGAGTATTCTAATGGTCCAAATATATCCTAAATACACGAATAAGGTTGTATATTTGAAATATTTCAATGAAATTATGAAAAATATTTTTTTTTCCTTTAAACAGGGAAATATTTAAATAATAACTCAATAGATAAGATTATAAGAATATAAGATACCTATACATATTTATATGACAATAATATAATATATATTTCAAATATATACAATATACATATTTGATATAATCAATCATGCAGTTTTTCCTTGTTGGCATATGGCTGACTTCAATATATTGTCTTATAGTCAGTCATCTAGTTTTTTTATATGTCTATGTTTGTGTATTATTATGTATGTAGTATATAACTATGTTACATATTTTCTTTATTTCATACAATAAACCAACTTTTAAAAATGTTCACTTAGAAGTAAAAAAAAAATATTTTTCATATAAATGAAATATTTCATGAAATATTTCAAGAAAATAAATTTCATGAAATTTTACAATCCTATAGACGAATTAATAAAAATATCTATTTTATATTCTCGATTCGGGATTACTTACTTCTGTGTTATCTTCAACTACCAAATCGTTGAAATTTAATGCTATACGTTTTATTTTCAGATTCTGTTTGCTGATATAGTAGAATTGTTTAATATTGGTGTCACAATATTCATAATCTTTATGTTTACATAAACTTAAAAATTATACATACTTTTCAATTTTAAACTTATTCAATATTGCATTTTCAGTAATCGTCGCCTTAGGTTTTAAAATGTGTAAAGCGATTTTTTTGTATGTGCCCCAACCACCGGCTTTATAAACATTGACTATTAATCCAATAGATAAACGATCTATGTAAAAAGATTTATTAGTGTCGAATTCTGGAGCATTTGAGTCCAAAATGAATAAAAATCTGTAAAAAATTATTGTATAAAAATATATATTTTATATAATATTATTCATTGCATTTTATATACCTGAGTCTTTGTGTCTTGTACTTCATAAACATTGATTTAACACCTTCTAAAGGCTCAGACTTTGATATAATGTAAATCATTCCCTCAGTATTCATTAATGTTTTACAAATTTTACAGTTGATATCATCATTCGAATATTTCACAAAAACAGAGTTTCTCTCTACAGGCGTCTTCTATAATAACAGATTAATGCAAAATTGTAGAAAATCGTCATTATTTATTAAAACATCAAAAATGTATTACCTTTTTCATTAAAATTAGATAGTGGCAATTGTACTTTTGTTGTGTAATAGTTTTCCATTCCTTAAGATCTTTAAGTTTATGCGTCGAACTCACAATAATGTAACTACATCTTTTATTAGTTAGAGATTTAATTGTATCTTGTATGTATTTAATATTAGAGACTGTGATAAAGGTTCCGGATTCATCATCCTCCGATGGATTTTTTACATTATCCCAGTTCATTGTTTTACTCTAATATCAAAATAAAAATAAATAAATTCGAAATTAATTTACTTTAAAATGTATTCATATTATCGTACATTAACTTTTTGATTCTCAATGATTTTTTGTATTTCTGTTTTGCAATCATTAGAAATAGCATCATCATAATGGTACGGAGTATATACAATAAGTTTTCCGCAAGTAGAACTCAAACCCAATTTGTCAGCTTCCATTATTATATCCATAGCATCGCTGATGAAGCTATTGATACTCTATAATAGAAATAAGAACATATCTGGTAAGTACCTATTGTATTAAGGTATCCTTGAATAATTATTAAGAACTCTTTTTTGCAGGTTTATTTTCATCGATTCTTAGGATATAGAATAATGAAGACCTATTTTTAAGATATATTACATTGAAAACAATTGTTTATACACAACCACAGTGTTTGAATTATAAAATTATCTAATCACTGTATATGAACTGTTTCCCACAGGGTATAATTTAATCTTAAAAACTATTAATATTTAATTAATATTTACTTCACAATTTGAATCATCAAAATGAATAAATCCTTGTTCTTCTAATTTGACTATAGCTAGATTCTGGTTGGGCAATGATACAGGGGCATTTATAACATCTGATATTTTTATCCCATTGCAAGATATTTCTTTTGTACATGTGTTGTAATCAACTAATATACCTAAAACAAAATACGTCACAAGAATAGAATTATCTTTTTTAAATTCTGAACGGAGTGATGGAATCTATTGGTTTTAATATGATGTGTGTTTTTTGTTTTTTTTTTTTTTTTGTGCCTGACGACTACTTTTATTTGCAGTAAAAATGCTTCCATTTACTTATATAGCAACTTTTCTGAAAAGAAAGTGAATGTAGATGGTACTTGGGCAAGTCAAAAATCTATGTTTTTTAATACTTTTTGCAAAAATCGAAAAAAACGTTAAAAAAATTCTAAAAAAATGTGAAATTTTATACAAAATCACGTTTTTACAAACTACATTTTTTTTAAATGCTCTCACTCGAAAACGAAAAATCGCAACAACATGAAATTTTCACCAAATCTTTATATTGGGGTTCTCTATACATGGTTAAGTTTTCAAAGTATTTTGCGTATTTTGACTTATTTATAGACAATTTAAATTTTCGATTTTTGTAAATTTTTTTTTAAATATCTATAAATTTTTTTTGGCTGTCCAAAAACTCTTGAAAATGTATCAAAGGATTAAATATAAGTAATACTAATTGTAACTAAAAAATATCGGAGATGGTTTCACTCAAATTTTTTTTATAAGCTCATAAAGTTCAAAGTTGTATAAAATATGTTAAAATCGCAATAATTTGCAAGTTATTTTGTGGTTGAAAATTCATAAAATTTTTTCTGTTTATACTTAAGATTCAAAACTTTAACATTATGTTGTCCATAAGCTTACCTTCAAAAATATATAAAAAAATTTTTACCAGACTTAAGGGGAAAAAATTTATGACTGTTTTAAATTTAAATTTTTATGAAATTGCATTATAATTCAATTTAAATAAAAAATACTATATTATTAAATAAACTTTTTAGACAAACATATTAACTCCGTTCAGAATCGTTATTCGTATACAATGAGATCTATCATTGCATTCAAATTTAACATATACATTGTAATAATGACCTATCTTATAAACGAGGTACACTCCACCCCCAACTGTACAGCAAAGCCAGGCCCACCCGTTCTTTTTTTTTTTTAAATACATATTTAATTAAAAATATATTTTATCGACGTACGCTTTTCAGTGATGTGTTCGAACATGGTTGGATCAATACTTATTTGTCTTATGAAAACTGGTGCCTCTGTGGTACAGATTTCAATATTTTCTAAAATTGAAAACTTAAATAGACCATCCAAAAAATAAATCCAATCGTTTTCCCAATTTATGTAACCTTGGATATTAGTTTGATATATTTGAACACTTGTAATGTTTTTGAAATTATCTTTTAAGTTGAATCCATTTTTTTCCAGAGCATCATACAACCTATGACTCGGTAAAGATTCTTGAAAGTCGTCAGAATTTCTATCCAACGTTTTTGATGTATTTATTAAATCATTGTCAAATAAAAATTCAACTTGTCCAGTTAAAATTGTCTCATTATTAATTATGTACTCAAAACAACCAGATCCCGACTGAATCATGAAATAACCATCAGACGATTCTAAAAAAAAAAAAAACAACTATTTTTACCATATAAAATTATTTTTTAGGCGTTAGAAAGAAAAATTACCAGTTGGTTGTATTATGACATTATTTTTGAACCGCAATTTATTAAACTGAACTGCTTTCTCGGAAATAGACTTGTCATTCATTTCAACAAATAATTTCCACACTGCTGACTGAGTTAGATAAAATTCATAAAAGTTTATGATAGAAATAGCTAGTAAAATTATCCATAGCTATAATAAATATGTATAAATATATTTACCAAAATGTATGATAGTGGTATTACATGATAGCCGTAGATTCGGTGTTCAATCAAATAAATGATATCATTTAATAATATTCTAATTCTCCTTTCACAACATACGTTAGAAAACTGAAATTAATTTGTTCATTCATCAGACAATTAATCTATATATAAATATAGATAATCGATATCTTTGTAAAATAATTTTCACTACTACAAAAATTTTACTGAATACTTATAATCGTTGAAAATATAGTTTCCATCAATGACATAACTGTAATTTTATTCAAATTAACTTACCTTTGAAAAATGAGTTACTGACTCTATACGATGATCCCAAAAAGGTAAAGAATGAATTGAAGGAGTACCTCTGCTTACTGGGAAATTTACTTTTGGATAAAGTTCTTGAATTATTGGATTAATGCCGTTAACATACATTCTAAAAAACATAAAATAACCAATGCATGTGTATAAAGGTACAAGGGATATTAGTAAAGTAAAATGTAATTTAACAATTTACACTTATAAAATGACAAAAGACATACTTAATAATTATTTAAAAAACGTTGAGTTCAATGAAATATAAAATAGTTGGTAAAATTTATATCGTTTATTTTTATTTTTTTTAAGTCTTTAAATTACTATTTATTACTAATATCCATATAATTACGTGACATGCAATTACAAATTAAGGTAACAAAAATGTAAAAATCAACCATTCAGGATGTTTATCGAATAGCTTACTTTCCAATAGCAGTCAGTAAAAATCTGATTGAATTACCATAAACTCTATTAGTCAATGGTATATTAGTCACTGTATTTGGACGAGCATCCCTAATGATTGCTTGAAGAAAACCATGTGGAGCGATTTCAATTGTAATTGCGTCTTTTGGTACATATCTAAGAACTTCTTCAAAAAATACACTGCTCAACATGTTATGAGTGTGATATTCTGCAGAAGAATATTTAGCAAGGTCAGTATTCCATTTCGATTCCGGTATTGAACTACTTAACCATTTTGACGATCTCAATTTTGGTTCTTTAATCACCTTTGGACAAATATAAATGTTACCGTCGTCAAGAATATATATAAAATTTTTTTCAACAAACATCTTTTAAATATTTCAGCAGATTTGGACCAGCCGATTGAATATATCTACTGTGGTATGCTATACCACCAACGTTGACGGCTTTTGCGAAAATCCCATCAGATTTCAATTCTGATACAAATTTGTTGACGCTGTCTACGGGACCAGATATGGTGCAACTCGAAGCACTATTTCGACATGCCACGTCAATGTCGTGTGGAAGTTTGTCCTTGATCTCGTCGTATCCTAGTCCTGAATAGATAATACCAATATGAGAATAGCAGTTATTATGTGTTTTGCATCAACATTACCGATAGCAGCCATCATGCCAGGAATAAGTTCCGTTTCGAGAGATGCCAGGCCTCGATAGTAAGCCGACAATATCATTTCTTTAGCGGTGAAACAACCATCAGCATAAGCACACCCTGATTCTCCCATAGAGTGTCCTATCATTCCATCAGGCTTCACGTCCAATGCATTCAACACATCAACTAGTCCAATCTGAAGGAAAAAAATTAATAATTCACCATTTGAGTGTTCAGAAGCAAACCGAAAAATCATTAATTATACTGTAGTGTGCACAAACCTGAACAGATGCAATTCCAACAAACGAATTAAGAATGTTGTCGAACACATTTGGGTCTAAGCTGGTTAAAATGTTCTTGATATCGACACCCAGAGGTCTGAGAATAGAATCACATTTGTTTATTGCTTCGGCAAAAATAGGAAGTTTCATAAGGTATGTGCCCATTCCTTGCCATTGAGATCCCATACCGGAAAAAATAAACCAAACCGGACGTTTTTTTTGTTTAACGTTCTAGAAATGTAGAAAAAGTAATTATTTAAATTGTAATTGCAATAATAACTATAATATAAATGTAATGATAAAAATAAACTTTACCCAGACATTATTGATTGACGATTTGTCTAAATTAGGGAAAATGGAGAAAGTTCTGTAGAAATGAGAATTTATGTTTCCAGTAAAAACGTTATTGGTCATTGCAACAAATTCTTCATCATTTCCGTAATATTGTATCTAATAATATCAATATTGTGTTATATTTTCAAATATATTTCTCTGACTTCAATATTTACTCATAAACGAATTATATTTTTATTAGGGTTTACCTTTTTCAAAGCGTTCATGACGTTTTCTTCATGTCGTCCTGACACGAGTAACAGTCGGGGTAAAGCATTTTCATGTTTAATGTTTTTTACTTTATTATTTCTTTTGAGGATAATATGACTGAATGCATTAACTCCACAAAAGGAATTAATTCCAATTATATCACCCCTGAGTGGAGTGCTTTCACTAACTACCTTAATAATGTTTTTAAATTTTAAACTTGTATGAAAATAAAGTGTAATTTTATAAATACAATATAAAGTTTTAAAATATAAATATAAGTAAATTTGATTATCATATTTTATTCATACTTGTATTTTTCCATTTATAAGAGCTGGCACACTTTGATTTGGTTTTGTGTAATTAATATTAGGTGGTATATAACCGCCTTCTAATGTAATAATAGCTTTGGCTATTGACACAAACAGACTAGCTACTTCGCAGTGACCAACATTACTTTTCACCGATCCTACTTTTAAAGGGGTTTTCCTTTGATCCGTACAAAATACTTCTTCCATTACGTTCAATTCCATGGTATCTTCACACTATTATAATATATTATTATATTAGTTACGCTAGGTTAGTTTATTTGTTTTTTTACCTCAATTCCTGACCCATAAGCTTCAACGAAGTTTACCGTTGACGGATCAACATTAGCTTCTTGATAACAATCCAACAGTAATGATTTGAAATTATTTTTTGTAGGATTCATAATATGTCTTTGATGATCTCCAAACTGTTGGGATTTTACTCCCAATAATGTCGCGTAATTACGCTTAGCTTCAGACGCCCTTTGAAGTAAGATAACAACGGAAGCATCTGATCTATTATATCCGTCAGCTAAACATAAATGAGTGTTCATTATTTAATGTAAACAATCAATTATATTTCAATTTTTTACTTAAAATTTAATATTTTAATCTAATAAAATGAATAAATAAAAATTAATATTATTGAAATTGCAAAAATAAAGTTATATACGTCTATTTTTAAATTTTATATACATACATTTTATGTAATTGTTAATAGATAAACACACTTATATATTCGTATTTATATGTACAATGTTTACCATCAAAGCTGAAAGATTTGGTTTGGTTATCATTATTTAATTTATTCAATCCTTGAAATTGATATTGCAATTCTGGACTAATGGCTAAATTTGTTCCTCCAACAAGAGCTGCAGTTATGGTTCCATCTTCAATCATTTTCTTTGCCTTTGTCAACCCATTTGAGCAGCAGATCCATCCTCCAACTGTGCTAACACTTGGACCTATGATTTTTATATATATTTGATTTAAAAATGTGTAATTGTATTTTAGTATTATAATTATTTCTAAAGTTATTTACCTTTTAAATCAAGAATATAAGATACGCGGTTTGCTTGCATAGCTTTACTGGATCCCAACATTGAATAATGATAAGTATTATTAATTGCATAAATATCTGATTCACTATGACTTAAACACGAGATCACCGATGTGTTCGTTCCCTGTAAGTCTAATGGACTAATGCCTGCGTCAATAATTGCTTCTATCGATCGCTCTAAGAAATTCCTGGTCAATGGATCTATATTTTGGGTTAGTTTCGAATGAACTTCAAAGAATGCGCTATCGAAATCCTCATGATTCCTCATTTTACCAGTACCATTAATTTTTCCCATCCCATCTATTATAATAAGTATGTATTGTGAAATTACATAAAAGTAAAAAAAAATAACGAATAAATGGGTTTTTCTATACCTATAGTTTGTTTTTTGTTGCTTGTTACTGCATTGACTTTTTTAAATAGGAGTTCCTTAAACTCATCTAAATTATCAGATTCTGGAAACTTTCCTCCTATTCCTGATATTACTACCGTTTCTTTAGGTTTAGCCATTTTTATGAATACGTCCACTAGTAAAAAAACAAAAATTGAATTATTTTTATTCACTTTAATATAATACACTAAGATGATTATAAATATCATAAAATTTTTTATGAAGACATTTATAAACTATAACATTTCTGAAATTTAATAAGTAACAATATTTGAATCATTCGAAAGCTATTGTATTATTACCATTTACCACTATAACCACTATTATATGCATAATTTCGATTGAAAAATAATTTCATATTTCTTCATGCATAGGTTCAATAGCTTCATTCAACATTGATTTTATTCATTTTATCTCTAGATATTTTGGTATCGATAAATAATGTTTTAACTTTCAATAATATTTTTTCTTGCTAACAATTTTTTAATTTTATAACTATAATCTTATAATCCTCAGTTATGTATCCGTTATAACCATTCCAATATTTACCCGACTCTCTATGTCATCCGAGCATTATATCCAATAGCATAATTCCGGAAGGGGAGGGATCCAGAGTTTTGAATCTCCCAGGATCAAATATAATGTAAATTTACCACTGAATTACAATTTACTACTTTATAATATTTATAGGGATTTCCTAGATTCCAGTTCGAAAAAAAAACCTTAATATTTTTTTTCTGAAAATTGGAGTCAAAAGTTGGTACGTGTTGACGCCGCAACATAATAAGTAAGAATATATAGTCACTAACATCAAGGTCACGGGGGAAATAGCTGGTCGCATACAATTTACATGTTATTGTTTATTTCTTGTTATAATAATTATAATTGAACTGTTAAATGTGTCTTGAGTTATTTAATATCCAGATTAGATACTGATATCAATTCCGCCGTGATTATTATTGTCGTTTATGTCGTCTCATCTCGAACCTTTGTCTCGCGAAAACCACGGTACAAAAAGGTCGAGTGAAAATCATCCGAAAAACTTGTATTATTTGTGCGAATTACACCTTTTTTATTATAATATTTTATTACAGTCTTTTATTATTTTTATTATTATAGCGGGCGCTAATCGCGCCAATTATTTTGTTGTTGTGATTGTCGTGTGCGTGAATCGCGGCGACATCATATTTCAATTGTTAGTCTAATATTAATTATATTTATGCGTGCGCTAATCGCAGCCAATGATTGTTATATTTTGTGAGAATTTTAATTATTGTATCGTGTGCGCTAATCGTCACTAACTCGGTGTATTATATATTATTTGTAGTTTGTGCGTGCGCAAATCACCGCAAAGTGATTATAAGGTTTTGAACGGATTGATGGAATCTATTGATTTTACAATGATCTGTGTTTTTTTTTTGTGCCTGTCATCACGTTTTGGGGCAGTAAAAATGCTACGATTTTCTTAAACAGCAAATTTTCTAAAAGGAAAGTGAATGCAGATGGTACTTGGGCAAGTCAAAAATCCAACTTTTTCAATACTTTTTAAAAAAATCGAAAAAAACGATAAAAAAATTACAAAAATACAGGAAATTTTATGCAAAATCGCGTTTTTATAAAATACATTTTTTTAAAATGCTCTAACTCAAAAACAAAAAACCGCAACAACTTGTAATTTTCACCAAATCTTTATATTGACGTTCTCTATTAATGGTTAAGTTTTCAAAGTATTTTGACATATTTTGACTTATTTATAAACAATTTAAATTTTCGATTTTTGTAATTTTTTTTTTTTAAACATCTATAAAATTTAATTTAACCAAAAACTCTTGAAAATTTAATACAAGATTTATAATAAGTTTATCTAATTGTAACTAAAAAATATCGGAGATCGTCTAACTCAAATTTTTTTTATAAGCCTTTATGGGCTCAAATTTGTATAAAATGTGTCAAAATCACGATAATTTGCAAGTTATTTTGTAGATAAAAAATCATAAAATTTATTCTGTCATACTTAAAGTTCAAAATTTTATCTTTAGGTTATCCATAAGTTCAAAATTCTTTAAAAAAATTTCTACCGGACCAAAAGGAAAATATTTTATGACCGTTTGAAATTTAAATTTTTACGAAATTGCATAAAATAGTGATTTATCGTCAAACGATTTTCAATATTTTTTAAAATTCAAATGTTTACATTAACGTTATCTATAGGTGGTTAAGTTTTCAAAGTGTTTTGACATATTTTGACTTATTTATAAACAATTTAAATTTTCGATTTTTGTAAATTTTTTTTTTTAAGTATCTAAAAATTTTATTTGGCTGTTCGAAAACTTCAAAATTTAATACAATGTTTATTATAAGTTATACTTATCGTAACTAGAAAACATTGGAGATCGTTTCACTCAAATTTTTTTTTATAAGCCCATAAATTTCAAATTTGTATAAAATATGTTAAATTTGCGATGATTGCAAGTTATTTTGTTGTTGAAAATTCATAAATTTTTTTCTGTTTATACTTAAGGTTCAAAATTTTAACACTAGATTGTCCATACGCTAATCTTCAAATATATATATATATATATAAATTTCTACCGGACTTAAAAGAAAAAAATTTATGACTCTTTGAAATTTAAATTTTTACGAAATTGTACACTACTGCATTATATTTCAATTTAAATATAAAATACTATTTTATTACATACCCATTTTAGACCAACATTTTACTCCGTTCAGAATCGTTATTCGTATACAATGATAACTATCATTGCATTCAAATTTAACAAATCCATTGTAATAATGACCTATCCTATAATCGAGGTGCACTCCACCCCCAACTGTACAGCAGAGTGAGGCCCATCCTGTTTTTTTTTTATATAGATTTACGGAAGCAGCTGGCCAGCCGTGCACTGACAAAATCGTGAGTTATTTGCTGTATTACTTATTTATTATTTATTATTTATTAATTATTAATCATTATTGTTACACTTATATTGGGTTAGCCAAAGAAGCTAATTATAATATTATCATTGTTGTGCGAACAGGCCAATTTAATTTATATTGCATATTTTACGTGTTGCTGTGAATTATTTACCTAATTATTATTGTTATTGTTTTTGAATATTATTTAATACACAGCAACAGTAGTTACCACATTGTGTACCGTTTATTAATTATTTCAGTTCCTATTTTTTTCATTAACTTTAAGTTTTACACAAACACATATACACACTTATACACTGTTACTCATTTTTACACAACACGCATACATAGCTCGACAGTATTTGCCCGGCGATCCCGACCACTGCTGTTCGAGCTATTACTCTACTACACACTTAGCTACTTCTCCGTATGTTTGGAATCTAGGTGTTAGTAGGGTACGAGTTTTTATTTTAAGTTGGTGACGGGACGCGCGTATCATTCTTACGCTCCCGGCCCGTACAATACGGGAGGCATTAAAAATTAAGGCCTACCTATATTATATTATAAATAATATATTTTACTTTTAAATATTTGTTTATTGTACCAATATATTTAAATTATACCTATTATGTTGTAATAATTGCGGTAAAAAGCTCTTTTACATATTACCGTTGATACATTTTTCTTTATAATATATTATTGTATAATAATTATTAGTCCATAAATCACGGGTAATATTATAAACTCACTCAACTTTATAAAAATGTATACCCTATTCTACATAGAAAATATCTAAAAATACGCTATTATATTTTATACATCAACTCTTTTAATTGTATTACTTTAATATATTTACATTAAATTATCTGTATTGATGAACATGTTTTCATTAGTATTTGACACTTTTTCATTATAATTGATAATTAGTGCCACGAAAACATACATCCATGAGACATTGAATTATATTTCCTTCTGTTCAACACATTAAATATGGATATCTTATAGGGTCATATAATAGTAACATTATAAATGATGTTTATGGATAGTACTTTTATTTTCTGCTACTCGGTAATTCAAGCTTTCGACCTATTCATCTAGATTTGTTTGAAAATTTTAATACGTTTATTATTTATATGAAGCGTAAAAATATTTAACAGGGCATTACGAACATTTTAAGGTACGAATTGAGTGGAAATATAATACTTATCGTAGAAAAAACACATAACTACATCGTTTAAAACATAAACTATTGATAATTACAAATTTGAAATAAACTTATTATTAATAAATTCTTTATTTAGTTGAACTTAAAATTTAAATTCAGAAATCTAACAAATTAATGGCGATCGACTTGCAAGACATACACCGTCGACTTCTGGATTGTGATCGACCGTTTGGCGTTTGGTGATACTGATTTATGTGATCATTGATCATAGACTATTTTTTATCTCATATCAAATGCCTTAAATAACTTGGACTTATATTCAATTTAAAAGGTTTATATTGAACATAAATTCTAATGAAATATTCAATATAATATTTTTGTGATTTGGCAATATTAAAATGAATGATTAGATGGTTCTAGATCACTTTGTACATCTACATTTACACCCTCTACCAAAAGGGAATTTATTAAAAGAAAAGAATTATCATATGACAGACTCATCAGGTACCTAACGTATAGTATACACTCGAAAAAATTGAGGGGAATATCACTGGCACTATGTATACTGGTAACTTCATGAAGTCAAAAATTAGGTTACATCAATAAAAAAAACCTTTCCTTGGACGCACGAGAACACAATAATTATTTTAAATTTTAATCGTACAAACTAACCCTATAAGATAGATTTTAACAAAATACAGTATAAAATTACCGTTTACAAATTAGAAATCTAACTTTATGATTATCTAAACTATGATATCATAAATTACAAACACTGATCTTTTGATACTCTCCTAGTTTCTTTTACTAACGTAACTCTGTAATATAATAAATATTAATATAAAACTCTTATATTAGGTATTCCCTTGAATAATAGTTGTGATTTTAGTGTTAAAAAAAATCAGTATTAACTAGGCGATTTAAGTTTTATTTTTATTTTTTTCTATCTATGGATAATGAATTTAATTAAAAACGTATTTTCTCGTATCGTATTTGAATTTTGACAAAATTATGAGATTTTCATCGAAGCTCAGATTCTCAGGTGTTATTGCAGCTTTAACAACGATGCTATATATTATAATTATCCAGTTGTAATTGTTTAATACAAATAACTCATCATTAAAATTTCTGTAGAGTATAATAAAAATCATTTTTTAAAAAAAAAAAAACATTACTAATGTTTAACCCATTTCGATCAAAATATAAGATATAAGGTATAACGGAATTTTCATATGAAAATATTAAATAAAATTAAATATAATTACTTATTTCAATCAATACATTTCTTACTACAATAAAAGTATAAAAATAATAAATAAAGAGACTAAAAAGTAAAATTACCAAGTAATTGTACAGAAAACAGTAATTATACAGAAAACACATGTTTTCGAGTTAAGTAATATTGTTTAGTTACAAATGATTAAAGCAAAATAAACGTACTTTACTATACTCTCTATTCACGTACAACAAAAATTTTAATATCAAAACATAAAAACCATTCAACTTAGAATTTTTATAAATAAAATGTCATTACCTGAATTTTTATCTACAAATTAGCATGATTTTGACACATTTTATACAAATTTGAATTTTATGGGCTTATAAAAAAAATTTGAATTAAACAATCTCCAATATTTTTCAGCTACTATAAGAATAACTTAAAATAAACATTGTATTAAATTTTCAAAAGTTTTCCGGCAGCCAAATAAATTGTATATATATTTCAAAAAAAAAAAAAAAAACTTATAAAAATCGAAAATTTAAATAGTCTATAAATAAGTCAAAATATGTCAAAATACTTTAAAAACTTAACCGTACATAAAAAAAGCTAATATAAATATTTGGAGAAAATTTCAAGCGATTGCGATTTTTCGTTTTTGAGTTAGAACATTTTAACAAAATGTATTTTGTCAAAACGTGAAATTGCGTAAAATTTCCCATTTTTTCGTAATTTTTTTAACCGTTTTTTTTTCGACACTTTGAAAAAGTATTGAAAAGTTGTGTTTTTGACATGCCCAAGTACCATCTATATTCACATTCCTTTCAGAAAAGTTGCTGTTTAAGAAAATTGAAGCATTTTTACTACCAAAAATCGTTTCCTCAGACACAAAAAAAACAAAACACACATCATTGTAAAACCAATAGATTCCATCACTCCATTCAGAATCTAAAATAAAATTATCAAGCAATCATACAGAAAACGCATGTTCTTCACGTTCAGTAATTGTTTATTTACAAATGATTAAAATTAAAATAAATGTATTTGCAGTTCTATACCGACTATTCTCGTACAACAAAAATTTTAATATCAAAACATAAAAACGAATAAACGTATTATTATTATAAATGAAATGTCATTACCTGATTGTTGAATTCGATAAGATTAGATTACAGAGTTCACAAGTTATAAGGTATGTATCTTATTAAATTGTAATGGCAACGTTACTGTTGACTGTTGTATTTAATTCAATGGATATTTTTTTTATTAATACTGTGTCCTTGAACAAATAAGAAAACACTAATATTCTTCTTTAAACAGGTCAAATACAAAATGTACACAGGTCAATATTTAAATTCGGTGCCATAGGCGGAAATCGGGGTGGGGGGCTAGAGGGGACTAAGCCCCCCCAGAAGTTTAGAGTACAGGTCTTCGCTCCCCCTAGCCATCACAATTTTAATGTGAATAAATATACAATAATTATTATAATTGAACTTGAAATAATTATATAGGTACTTGACTTCTTTGTTTTAACATTCAATATTAAATTGGTTTAGTGATGAGCAAACCCAGACCAAGACCAAGACTATGGTCTATGGCAGGGCAGTCTTGGTCTTGGTCTTGTTCTTGCATACTTAATCTTGGTCTTGGTTTTGCAGAGCCATTATAGTCTTGATCTTGGTCTTGGTCTTGCTGCAAGACTCTTGCATTATTTAAAATAAAAATTATATCTCTATTTAGACTAGGAGTTTGTAAAATTTGTTAATTGTTTATTATTTCTAAGATGTAACTTTACTATGATACCTAGTACAATATATATTAAGTATATATGTATAATTTACATATTGATAATGATTGATATTGATAATAATTGAAATGATTCAAGCATAAAAATAATTATTTAATTTTGCATATTATTCTTTGTTTTTAAATATTATGTTTATTGTTTTCAAAATACTATGAATAAACATTTTATAAATTGATTTAAGTTTCTATTCCCTCAAGTCAATCCAAATTTTGTAGCTAGGTCCCTTGGATCATGCACGCAAGCTAACACATATTGTTACAAACACTTATTAGTATAATATTATTCAATGGAGATAATAATATGTATTTACGGTTTTAATAATAAATATTGCAGTTTATAAAATATACCGTATCGTCCGTATGGGTGATTGATGTTATAACTTTATTAACTATTATTATTAAACGTATTTGTGCTAATACAACATTTTGTATCATATTCGGCAGCTTAAAATCATTCCATTATGTTTCTATAATAAATAGCTATTTGAAATCAGTTTTTAGTGAATATTAATTATTATATCCATTCCAAAAATTTCTTATCTCGTTTTTAATAATTTAATAATTCGTTTTTCCCCGAACGTCGGATCGTACGTTGTATGTTATATTACATTTTAATAATTTATAGTTCTAATATATTTCATTTAACCTAAACTATATGTGTTTTTCCCTGATAATTATTTTAGAAAAAATTGCTATAAAAATTGCAAGACTGAAAGACTCTTGCAGTGTGGGTCTTGTTTTAGGCTTTGTCTTGTAGACTAGGGCTTGGTCTTGGTGTAAGACCAAGACTAAGACTGCAAGACCGAGACAATTTTAGGAATTGTCAACATTTACTAGGAATTGTCATCATTTCCTAAAATGTCAACATTTCCGGTAACATATATATGTTTAAAATCGGAAAGAAATGATATCACTGCCTAGGAATTGTCATCATTTCCGTAGTTTATTAGGCAATGTTATCACTCGGGTCCGGAATTAAGTATGAACAGAATAAATTTTACGAATTTTTATCCACAAAATAACTTGCAAATTATCGTATATCTCGTATCGTATTATCTCTGTATAGTAGACACTATCGAACTAATAATGCTGTCGAACTCAAATTAAATGAGAAACGGAGACACACGGGTATATAAAATAAATTTATATAATTATTTTATATATCTGTGCAGAGACATGAAATTATATCAAACACGGGTTTATATCGATTGCGATAACCGATTTTAAACACGAATGTGTGTCGCATATCGCAGTAATAATAGTACTAATACGATCCATTTAGTAGTAGGTTATCAGTAGTGCAGTATACGTATTTATTTTGTTAAAAGTTTAAAAATGGATTTAAATAAAATGTAAAATGAATTTAATAAAGCAATTTCATTAATTATTGATGCTAAACGTGATGACAACAAATCGTTCATAAATAATAAAGAATACAATCGTCGCATAAAAGACGTAAAATTATCCAAGACTCAAACAAAATGCAAAAAAGATTATAGAAATATTCGTAAGTACGACGTTATTTTAATAAATGATAAAGAGCGAAAAGTACACTAGTATTTTTATTAACCTCTTAATCATCTTCGTATTCAAACTCAAGGGTTATAAATTTTTTTTTTTTTTTTATATTGTAGGCACTGAAAGTGGATTTTTAAAACATATGTACACAAGATCAGAAATAAATCCTTGCAAATCAAATTTATTGGATCTAAGTACTGTTATAAAATCGGCAGGTCAAGCAGATAAACCGTTATCACTTCGGAAAGCAGCTACTGTAAATAGTATTTCAGGGGCACAAGGATATACCCGATGTCAATGTAAGACAAAATGCAAGACGAACAGGTGTGCTTGCAGATCGGCATCTAGAATTTGTAATTCTAAATGTCATGAAAGTTTGCCATGTGAAAATAAAAATGAGTAACTACGTTGCAAATCATAAAAAAATTTAAATAAAATAAACTTAAATCACATAAATTAAAATGTTAAAAAAAATTCTTGTTTATTTCTTGATTATTTATTAAGGTGATAGTAGATTAATTCATAGTTATGTTTGATAAAAGTAATATTTAAATAAGTCAGAGTAAATTTAAAAAATGTGATATCTTTGCCTACTATCATTAGGAAATGATAAGATATACTAGGCGATGATATCTTTTCCTTCCGATTTTAGGTATTGTCATCATTTACTAGGAATTGTCATCATTTCTTAAATGTCAACATTTTCGGTAACATATATATTGTTGTGTGAGTCTAGTGCACATCGTCGTGATCATTTCGCCGCCAACGTTTCACCACCATTTATTTTGCCGCGAAATTTTTGTTTGAAATCTAGTACCATGCCTTAGTTATTTTTCAACGTACGCTAGTGTGATCTTCTCTATTATACATAGGGCTATAAGGGGCACTTCATATTAAAAGTACCCATATTTCTGATTTTTGGATAAAGTATATCTAGATTGGATTTAGTGATATGAGAGTGGTTTTAACGCAAAAACATTTAAATTTGTACCCCACACATTACCTCTCCAGGGCCCTCCATAATTTGACAGTGTAAAATCCTTTCCAAGGAACTAGCCTGGAATTCGTTCGATCACCACCAATCTTTGGAAACGGTCCCTAGATCATCTACCCTCATACAATTTAGTGTCAAACGTAATGGATCGAAAAAGGAATTTTGCTCTAAAGTAGTATTATACAATATTATTATATTCATTAGACATTGTGATGAACTAAGTAAATTTCATCGACTTTTCATAATTATAAATTCTTGAAACATTTATAAATGCTTTTGTATATTATTTTATTAAATATAAAACACGTTTTATTTTAAACAAAAATAACGGGTGGGCCTCGCTTTGCTGTACAGTTGGGGATGGAGTGTAACTCGTTTATAGAATAGGTCATTATTACAATGGATTTGTTAAATTTGAATGCAATGATAGATATCATTATATACGAACAACGATTCTGAACGGAGATAATATGATTGTCTAAAATGTGTATATAATAATATAGTATTTTATATTTAAATTGAATTATAATGCAACTCGTAAAAATTTAAATTTAAAACAGTCATAAAATTTTTCTCCTTAAGTCTGGTAGAATTTTTTTTATATATTTTTGAAGGTAAGCTTATGGACAACCTAATGTTAATATTTTGAATCTTAAGTATAAACAGAAAATTTTTTATGAATTTTCAACTATAAAATAACTTGCAAATTATCGCGATTTTAACATATTTTATACAAATTTGAACTTAATGGGCTTATAAAAAAAATTTGAGTTAAACCATCTTCGATATTTTTTAGTTACAATTAGTATTACTTATATTTAATCATTTAATTCATTTTCAACAGTTTTTGGAGAACCAAAAATTTTTATAGATGTTTAAAAAAAAAAAATTACAAAAATCGAAAATTTAAATTGTCTATAAATAAGTCAAAATATGTCAAAATACTTTGAAAACGTAACCATGTATAAAGAACACTAATATAAAGATCTGGTGAAAATTTCAAGTTGTCGTGGTTTTTCGTTTTTGAGTTAGAGCATTTAAAAAAAATGTAGTTTGTAAAAACGTGATTTTGCGTAAAATTTCCCGTTTTTTTGTAATTTTTTTATCGTTTTTTTCGATTTTTTCAAAAAGTATTAAAGAAGTTGGATTTTTGACATGCCCAATTACCATCTACATTCCCTTTCCTTTCAGAAAAGTTGCTGTTTAAGAAAATCGAAGCATTTTTAGTAACCCAAACCGTAATGACAGACACAAAAAAAAAAATAAATAAATAAATAAAAAAAAAAAACACACATTGTAAAATCAATAAATTCCATCACTCCATTCTGAAACTAAAATGAATAACTACCCATCCATGAATCACTCACAATCTATTGCAACCATCTGTGACTGAAAAAAAAAACGTATCTAAATTCTCTTGTACATAATATATTCAGCCACTCAGAACAATTCAAAATAACCATCTCAATCAAGAACACCGCCTACAATTACTCATGATATATCATCGGATTCTGAAATCTATTAGAGGTGACTTCATCCCACTCATCAATCCACTAATTTCACTATAATTCAAATCTTTTAATCCCTTTATCAGTCAAAAAAAAATAATGAATAACTACCCATACATGAATCACTCAAAACCGGTTATAATATTTAGGAGACAAAAAACTTTTGTATGTACTTCTCTGCAGCGAAAATATTTTAATTTTATTAAATTGAACAACAGGTAGTGTGACCACCAATGGGTAGCTTCTTCCAAAAAAATAAAAATAAATTAAATCAATATCACTAAGACCATGTGAAAGTGCCCAGTTTAATCAAGTTTAAACATTTTCATTCCCTTTTCATCAAAATATAATAATTTACTTAATTATTATAAATTATTAAGTCAAATATTTATGGTGTCTAACCCATGCGAAATTTTATTTTGAGTTCAATAAAACAAAAAACAGCGCTCTAAGTTCAAATCTATCCGAGTTATGATCTTATTTGTGATTTTTCATGCTGTTTAAATTTTTTTTTTTTTTGGAATACAGTTTTTTGTCCTTAAATGCATTATCCTTTGTTAACATGAACTTTTTTATATATGTAACCCATAGGCAACATCATTAACAGTTGTGCACAATACTTATTACCGCACCCATTATTATCAGTATGTACACGAAATTATCACAACCAAATAATAATGGAAACTAATCAACTTCAATAAAGCATATAAATAATTATGAATATTAGTGTTTTATTAAAAAATTGTTTCCATGCCAATATACGTATAAACAAATCATTGCAATACGGATTTAATTATGTTCACTATACATCAGTAATTTGATTAGTCCGAAAACTTATAAAAAATGAACAATAATAATCTACAAGTAATATTATATTAATCTTTCAGGGTACGACGAACGAAGCAGTAGAAATTTTTGTATTTCTCGGCCAATGATAACTCTACTCCATCAGCAAATAAATGCACCATGTTCTTTGTGATAACGTCAATGATTTCCTTGTTGATAATCCATTGTTTATAATCATGGTTTGGTATGATATGCACATATGCTGGATTGATACAATACTGAAAAGTGCAACAAATTTTTTAATAACAATTATAATATTGTTTTAATAATCATTTCCCATTAGGCCGACTATGACTCACATCATGTAAGACATTTCTATCGAATTCAGATAATTGTTCACGTCTGACTATTAAGACTTTTGTTAGCAATTTATTCGAAAATGGTTTTGAATCCAATAATGCTTGTAACCTAAAGCGAATAGTATGCAAAACACTTCTAACAACATTTTCAATTGGTGTTTGATGATCGTATATTGACAACTACAATTCATAGAACAATAAATAGTTATAGATTATGTAATATGCTTTTAATATATAAAACAAAGACAATAATTTTATCATTAATAATAATGCAACTTTAGTACGTAGATATAGAACCAATAAATAAATAATTATCTGTAAATTATAATTATTTATTTAGGACACATTCAAAAATGTTGACTGCGTACATTCGAGGTATTTGAAATGAAGTGGCACTATTACAATAATAATATGTCAGTGAGAGAATAACTTAAATATCATCAATAGTTAATATAGGACAATTACAAATGTTTTATCTACCTGATTCGAAAAGGAACTGTATAATGTTTCTAGTTTGTTGGCTAAATTATCATTCGATAGATAGTTTTTAGCCAAGTCAGTAAGGATTACTGGGTCACTTTCTATTAATGTTACGGTCACCATTGTGCCTTGCTCTTCTAATATCTGAGCCATTTTCAGGGCAACGTTTCCACCCCAAGATTCACCAATTATAGATACATAGCCTTGATCCGTGATTTTTTTGAGTTTCTAATTTCAATAAGTATAAACCCAATGTATTATATCATAATTGATAATAATCTTAAATTATGTCTTTTTAACTTACGTTCACTAAAGTTACGGAGAGTTCATCGATTGATGTAAAATTGTCTGGTAACTGAGCTTCGAAGATTGGGTAAAAAAACTGCTTATACAACGTATCCAAAATTGTTGGTTTAAATCCTGGTATAACGAACACCGGTAGCACTGACTTCAGTTGTGACAATCTCGGACTTTTTGTTGTAACTTCAACAAATCCTGCTTCTATTGTTCTTTTTTCGTTGAAGACTTTTAATTCGTTAGCGGATTCAGGAAAAAAATTTGTGATAATGGAATCAACTTGAAGACCACCTGAAGTATATACAATTTATATAATAAATGTTGTTGGGACATTTTTTTTAGATTAAGAAATAGTACAAATAATATTTTTCTTTAATTGTGTAACTCATTTAGTAAATTATGATATTTCATTTAAATATTATGAAATCAGTTTAGTTTTTATTTAATTTTGTAACATGAAAAACATGCATTTTCACAACAGTTAATTTTTAAATTTATTTATTAGCCACATATTTTCCATGGTCATTTAATTTATGATACAGGCCTAGAACTTCTATTTAAAGAAATTGAATCCAAAATTTATGCTAATGCATTTATTAAAGCATATATCAATATGCTTACTATATATGCTAATATTTTTATATATATATCAATATATATCAAGCATACAGACAAAATAATAAATGCATATACTTACGATATTATTTGTTATGTTGCAAAACTGTAGAGTTTTATAACTCTGAAACTCAATTTATGAAAAAAAAATATGGAAAACGAGTAATGATATTTTAATATTGGACAAAGATAGTACTACCGAAATATAGTGAAAATAAATATGACGTTTAGTGATAAGCAATATTTACCGAAATATTTATAAACTAGTATTACAATTGCTTTTAGAAACTCGATTAACAATAAATTTTGATTGCGATCATTTAAGTGGAAAAAACAATTACATTTTGATTTATCTGTGCCTGGATCTGAGAATACAAACGTGGAAGACTCTACATTGTGAGACTTCAGTAGAATTGCATCTAACACGGGTAATATATATCTTGTATCTTTTGGTTGAGAGGACGATCCATTCCAGCTTATGTTTATAGCGTTTAGACCATTCGACTTCAATTCATTACAAATATGTCCTCCTCTACTGGAAATACATACGAACGAAGTCGCACTTGTTTTTTTTGGATAGTGTTCAAACGCTAAACGCAAGTTGTTAATTTTTTTCACATTCGTCTACAAAAAATTAATAACCATTAATCAAAATATTTTTCAATCCTAACAATAACTGTACACTATTACCTGATTGATTATAAATAATGATCCCAACAGGTTTGACGATGACAAACGAGTTAGCCAATCTTGTGCATCCTCTTTTGTCCTTATGTGAAAATCAGATTCAATGTGTACAGATACATTTTGGGATAGAAGCTTGTTGAGTCTATAGATAACCGAGCAAATAAATTAATCATTCAACTGTCAAAAAATTTGCACCGTGTATAAGATATTATTTTTATAAACAGAACGTACCTCCTACAAGTGCTAGTTGTCATTAAATACCGACTGACATTAATTACGAATTGTTTTGCTCCTCGGTCAACCAACCATTCCGTAATATCCAGCCAATCCGATTTGTTACCTGGAAATAAAACCACGTACCACATATATAATACGTCAACGCGTACAATGATACGTTGATTGCGAGGAATAATGTGTACCTACCAAATATTACGTAGACGTGGTCAGGTTTACAAATATAAGTGTCGTTCTCAATGTTTTTTAATGATTTTGAGTTCATGAAATCATCATTTAATGTCAATATTACTTTCGGTGGTACCGTCGATGCCGAAGAAGTCCTATACAAAACACGAAAAAAGGTATATCACGGATCAAAGATGTTTGATTCTATTACCTCATTGTGTCAAATATGTTTTTACAATCGAACGTTGTTATCACATGGCTGCGGAAAGGTTTAATCACGCCTTTATTCAATCCGTTCAAGAACGCTTGATGTACGATTCGCTTGTTGCTCTCGCTCTCGTTCAGTAACAGGTTTGAACTGACGATGGAGAACGAAATATTATTTATGAAAGGTCGTGTTCCTTCACAGCGATAGTGAAAAAATAATAAAATTAAAATATCATAAAATATATATATATCGATAAGATATTATTAGATAGATACGTACCCATAAGCCTATAGTTTTTGATATCGGACATGGAGAATTGGAAGAAATGTCCAAAATCGGCCGTCAAACTAAATGCAGGTGAGAAAGACTTATCACTTAAAAAGTTTAATATCAAATCAAAGCCTTGTGGTTTCAACATCTTTAGCTTGATATCAAACATGTTGTTTCTATTTATAATTATTCTTGAACGCGGCAACTAAAACAATATTTGTTTCCAATTTGCGTAAGTTGTTTTTAACATTTATCTTAATCTATTACTTCGGGAAATATATGAGATAGTTGATCTGCTTGGTGAATGGTGTCTACGACTGCATATGTTTCATATTTTGCAGCTAAGCATATTGAAATCGCTGCTTGACCAATGGCATGTAATCCGGAAGTAACTAAAATCGAATTGTTACTTTTGACGGGGCACCACATGACGTTAAACACGTAATAATTCTGAAGAAATAAAGTTGAATTAGTATTGCAGTTTTATTTGACGTATAAAAAAATACTAGGCACCAGAGCGTACGACAATGGAACAGAAGCTGCATCTTCAAATGTCCATGCTGGCGGAACCGGCCATGATAATGCCGCATCGTGATGTAATTGAGATGAAATGTGATTGAACGTAGTGATTCCCATTACATTTTTATCATTTTTCATAACACCAGAGTATTCCAATGGTCCAAATGTATTCTAAATTCACGAATCAATAAAAATATCTATTTTATGTTTTCGATTTGCGAATACTTACCTCCGTGTTATCTTCAACTACCAAATCGTTGAAATTTAATGCTATACGTTTAATTTTCAGATTCTGTTGGCTGAAAGAGTAAAATTGTTTACTATTGGTGTCACAATATTCATAATCTTTATGTTTACACAAACGTTTAATTAATACTTACTTATCAATTTTAAACTTATTCAACATTGCATTTTCATTAACCGTTGCAATAGGTTTTAAATTGTGTAAAGCGATTCTTTTGTATGTGCCCCAACCACCAGCTTTATAAACATTGACTATTAATCCAATGGATAATCGATCCATGTAAAAGGATTTATTAGTGTCGAATTCTGGAGCGTTCGAGTCCAAAATGAATAAGAATCTAAAAAAAAATGATTGTATAAAACTATATATTTAGTATAATATTATTAATGGCATTTTATTTACCTGAGTCTTTGTGTCTTGTACTTCGTAAACATTGATTTAACACCTTCTAAAGGCTCAGACTTTGAAATAATGTAAATCATTTCCTTAGTATTCATTAATGTTTTCCAAATTTTACTGTCGTTGTCATCATTGGAATATTTTACAAAAATAGAGTTTCTGTCTACAGGCATCTTCTATAATAACAGATTAATGCAAAATTGTAGGAAATCGGCAGTATTTATAAAACATTAAAAATTAATTACTTTTTTCATTAAAATTAGATAATTGCTATAGTACTTCTGTTGGGTAATGGTTTTCCATTCCTTAAGATCTTGAAGTTTATGCTTCGAACTCACAATAATGTAACTACATTTTTTATTGGTTAGAGATTTAGTTGTATCTTGCAAGTAATTATTATTAGTGACTGTGATAAACTTTCCGGATTCATCATCCTCCGACGGATATTTTACATTTTCCCAGTTCATTATTTTACTCTAATATCAAATTAAATATAAATAAATTCGACATTAATTTACTTTTAAAAGTATTTTAAAGTATTAAATTATTTAATTTTATTAAAATTATTTAATTAAAGTATTAAGATTATCGTACATTAACTTTTTGATTCTCAACGATTGTTTTTAATGCAGTTGTGCAATCTTTAGAAATAGCATCATCATAATGATACGGAGTACACACAATAAGTTGTCCACGCGTAGAACTCAAACCCAATTTGTCAGCTTCCATTATTATGTCCATAGCATCGTTGATGAAGCTATTGATATTCTATAATAGAAATAAAAACTTATCTGGTAAGTACCTATTGTGTTAAGGTATCCTTGAGTAATTATTAAGCACAGTTTTTTGGTGGTTTATTGTCATCGATTCTTAGGATATAGAATAATGAGGACCTATTTTAAGATATATTACATTGAAAACAATTGTTTATACACAACCACAGTGTTTGAATTATAAAATTATCTAATCACTGTATATGAACTGTTTTCCACAGGGTATAATTTAATCTTAAAAACTATTAATATTTAATTAATATTTACTTCACAATTTGTATCATCAAAATGAATAAATCCTTGTTCTTCTAATTTGACTATAGCTGGATTCTGGTTGGGCAATGATACAGGGGTACTTATAACATCTGATATTTTTATCCCCTTGCAAGATATTTCATTTGTACATGTATTATAATCAACTAATATACCTAAAACAAAATACGCCGCAAGAATAGAATTCTCTTTTTATTAAATATATATTTAATCAAAAATATATTTTATCGACATACGCTTTTCAGTGATATGTTCGAACATGGTTGGAACAATACTTATTTGTCTTATGGAAACTGGAGCCTCTGTGGTACAGACTTCAATATTTTCTAAAATCGGAAACATCAATAGACCACCCAAAAAATAAATCCAATCGTTTTCCCAATTTATGTAACCCAGTATATTATTTTTATATATTTCAAAACTTGTAATGTTTTTGTATTTATTTTTTAGGTTGAATCCAATTTTTTCCAGAGCATTGTACAACCTATTACTGGGTATAGATTCTTGAAGGTTGTCAGAATTTCTATCCAACGTTGTTGGTGTATTTATTTTTGAAACTAAATCATCGTCAATTAAATATTTAACTTGTCCAGTTAAAATGATTTCATCATTAATTATGTACTCAAAACAACCAGTTCCCGACTGGATCATGAAATATCCATCAGATGATTCTAACAAAATAAACAATTGTTTTTAGTATATCAAATTATTGTACTGCCCCAAGAAATAAAAATTTACCAGTTGGATGTATGATGACATTATTTTTGAACCGCAAATTATTAAACTGAATAGATGCTTCGAAAATAGACTTGTCATTCATTCCAACAAATAAGTTCCATACTGTAAACTGTATTGGATAAAATTCTTATAAAAATTTATAGTAGAAATAGCCAATAAAGAAAAATGTAAAAATATTTACCAAAACATATGATAGTGGTATTACATGATAACCGTGGATTTCGTGTTCAATTAAATAAACGTTATCATTTAATAAAATTTTAATTCTTTTTTCACAACATGGGTTAGAAAACTGAAATGATTTTGTTGATTCATCAGACATTTAATAGATAAAATAAATTAGTAAAAATGATTTATATTAATATAGATAAGCTGCTATTTATATAATAAAATATACATGCATAAATCAATTATAATTACATGCAGTAAAATATAGTTACTATAGTAACTATACTTAACTTAATATAATTAAAAATATAGTTTCTAGCAATGACATAACTGTAAAATGTATTCATATTAACTTACCTTTGCATATTGTTCTGCGAAAGTTAGCCACTGTGTACGATGATCCCAAAAAGGTAAGGAATGAATTGAAGGAGTACCTCTGCTTACTGGGAAATTTACTTTTGGATAAAGTTCTTGAATTATTGGATTAATGCCGTTAACATACATTCTGAAAAACATAAAATAACCAATGTCATGTGTATAAAGGTACAAGAGATATTAGTAAAGTAAAATTTAATTTAACAATTTACACTTATAAAATGACAAAAGACATACTTAATAATTATTTAAAAAACGTTGAGTTCAATGAAATATAAAATAGTTGGTAAAATTTATATCGTTTATTTTTATTTTTTTTAAGTCTTTAAATTACTATTTATTACTAATATCTATATAATTACGTGACATGCAATTACAAATTAAGGTAACAAAAATGTAAAAATCAACCATTCAGGATGTTTATCGAATAGCTTACTTTCCAATAGCAGTCAGTAAAAATCTGATTGAATCACCATAAACTCTATTAGTCAGTGGTATATTAGTCACTGTATTTGGAAGAGCATCTCTAATGATTGCTTGAAGAAGACCATGTGGAGCGATTTCAATTGTAATTGCGTCTTTTGGTACATGTCTAAGAACGTCTTCAAATAATACACTGTTCAGCAGGTTATTGGTGTGATATTCTGGAGATGAATATTTAGCAAGGTCAGTATCCCATTTTGATTCCGGTATTGAACTACTTAACCATTTTGACGATCTCAATTTTGGTTCTTTAATCACCTTTGGTCAAAAATGAATGTTAGCGTCGTCATGAATGTATATTAAATATTTTTCAACAAACATTTTTTAAATATTTCAGCAGAGCTGGACCAGCCGATTGAATATATCTACTGTGGTATGCTATGCCAGCAACGTTAACGGCTTTTGCGAAAATTCCATCGGATTTCAATTCTGATACGAATTTATTGACGCTGTCCACGGGACCAGATATGGTGCAACTCGAAGAACTATTTCGACATGCCACGTCAATGTCGTGTGGAAGTTTGTCTTTGATCTGATCGTATCCTAGTCCTGAATACATAATACTAATATGAAAATAGCAGTAATTATGAGTTTTGTATCAACATTACCGATAGCAGCCATCATGCCAGGAATAAGTTCCGTTTCGAGAGATGCCAGGCCTCGAAAGTAAGCCGACAATATCATTTCCTCAGCGGTGAAACAACCATCAGCATAAGCACACCCTAATTCTCCCACTGAGTGCCCTATAATTCCATCGGGCTTCACGTCCAATGCATTCAACACATCAACTAATCCAATCTGAAGTAAAAAAATTAATAATTCACCATTTGAGTGTTCAGAAGCAAACCGAAAAATCATTAATTATACTGTAGTGTGCACAAACCTGAACAGATGCAATTCCAACAAACGAATTAAGAATGTTGTCGAACACATTTGGGTCTAAGCTGGTTAAAATGTTCTTGATATTGACACCCAGAAGCTTGAGAATAGAGTCACACTTGTTTATTGCTTCGGCAAAAATAGGCAGTTTCATAAGGTGAGTGCCCATTCCTTGCCATTGAGATCCCATTCCGGAAAAAATAAACCAAACCGGACGTTTATTTAGTTCAACATTCTAAAAATGTAAAAAGAATTATTGTTTAAATTATAATTATAATTATCACTATATGGTAAAAAATATAATGTTTAAAATGAAATATACCCAAACGTCATTGTTTTCCGATTCATTTTGAGTAGGGAAAATGGAGAAAGTTCTGTAGAAATGAGAATTGATGTTTCTAGTAAAAACGTTATTGGTCAGTGCAACAAATTCTTCATCATTTCCGTAACTTTGTATCTAATAATATCAATATTGTGTTATATTTTCAAATATAATTCTCTGACTTCAATATTTACTCATTACCAAATTAATTTTTTTTTTAGGGTTTACCTTTTTTAAAGCGTTTCTGGCGATTTCTTCGTATCGTCCTGATACGAGTAACAGTCGAGGTAATGCATTTTCACTTTTAATGTTTTTTACTTTATTATTTCTCTTGAGGATAACATGACTAAATCCATTAACTCCACAAAATGTAGTGATTCCTATTACATCACCCCTGAGTGGAGTACTTTCAGTAACTACCTAAAAAATATATTTTAAATTTAAACTATGATGGAATTTAATTGTAACTTTATAAATACAATTTATTTATTTTAGCTTTAAGTTTTAAAAATATGAATATTAGTAAATTTGATTAACATATCATTTATTATCATATTTTATTTATACTTGTATTTTTCCATTTATGAGAGCTGGCACACTTTGATTTGGTTTTGTGTAATTAATATTCGGCGGTATATAACCTCCTTCGAATGCAATTATAGCTTTGGCTATTGACGCAAATAGACTAGATACATCACAGTGACCAATATTACTTTTCACTGATCCTACTTTCAAAGGGATTTCTCTTCGATCCGTACAAAACACTTCTTCCATTACGTTTAATTCCATAGTATCTTCACACTGTTATAATATATTATTACATTTGTTTTACTCAGTAGGTTTAGTTGTTATTATACCTGAATTCCAGATCCATAAGCTTCAATATAATCTACCGTTGCCGGATCAACATTAGCTTCATGATAACAATCTAATAGTAATGATTTAAAATGCTGTCTTGAGGAGCCCGTTATATATCTGTCGTGATTTCCAAATTGTTGGGATTTTACTCCCAATAATGTCGCGTAATTACGCTTAGCTTCAGACGCTCTTTGAAGTAATATAACAATGGTAGCATCTGATCTATTATATCCATCAGCTAAACATAATCCAGTGTTCATTATTTAACATAAGCAATCAATTATATTTTCATTCTTTATGTAATTATGAATAGTTTATATATATAATACATATATATGTATATATGTGTATATTATATATTCGTATTATATGTACAATATTTACCATCAAAGTCGAAGGATTTTGTTTGGTTATCGTTATTTAATTTATTCAACCCTTGGTACTGATATTGAATTTCTGGCCTAAACGTTACATTTGTTACTCCAACAAGAGCAGCGGATATAGTTCCATCTTCGATCATTTGCTTTGCCCTTGCCAACCCATTTGAGGAGCAGATCCATCCTCCTTCAACGCTAACACTTGGACCTATAATTTTCAAATATATTTGATTAATGAATGTATTACCGTATTTCAGTATTATGATTATTTCTAATGCTAGTCACCGTTTAAATCAAGAATATAGGAGACGCGGTTTGCTTGCATAGCTTTACTGCATCCTAACATTGAAAAATATTGAGTAGCATTGCATGCGTGAATTTCTGATTCACTATGACTAGTGCACGAGAAAACCGACGTGTTCGTTCCCTGTAAGTCTAATGGACTTATGCCTGCGTCAACAATCGCTTCGACCGATCGCTCTAAAAATAGTCTTGTCAATGGATCCATATTTTGTGTTAGTTTCGGATGAGTTTTAAAGAATGCGTTATCAAATTTCTCAGGATTTCTCATTTTGCCAGTACCATTAGTTTTTCCCATATCATCTATAATAAGTATGTATTACGGTATTACATAAAAGTAAAATAAAATTAGAAATAAGTAGATTGATCTATATACTTATAATAGTGATTTGGTTCCCGTTGCTTGTTACTGCGTTGACTTTTTTAAATAAGAGTTCCTTCAACTCATCTAAATTATCAGATTCTGGATACTTTCCTCCTATTCCTGATATAACTACCTCTTCTTTTGGTTGACTCATTTTTATGAATACGTCCACTAGTAAAAGAAAATGTTAAATTATTTTTATCCACTTGAACTCATACAATTTTCTGAATTTTAATATGTAACAATGGTTGAATTGTTCGAAATTTATTGTCTTATTACCATACACCACAATTATTTTTATCTAATGCGCACAATTTTCATCGAAGAAGATTTCATATTTATTTATACATAAGTCAATTTTAATTCAACATTGAACATAAAACTTAACTCTTAGAACACTATAAATGTGGATATTCATTAACAAAGTGCATTTTTATTTTTTGCTGTTTGATATTTCAAAGATTCGACCTATTATATGATAATTTTTCTTACGTTTATTATTTATTTGAAACATAAATAGGGTATTACGAACATTTTGAGGTGTAGATTGAGCGGAAGTATATAATATATTACTTATCATAGAAAAAATATACACAACTGTATCATTGAAGACACCAACTATTGACAATTACTTATCTGAAATAAACTAATAATTAATAAATCATTCATCTAATAGAACTTAAAATGTAAATTCAGAAATCTAACAAATTAATGGAAATTGATTTTCAAATCATACACCGTCGACTTCTAGATTGTGATCGACCTTTGGTGTTTGGTGACTTTAAATCTCTGATGTATGTGATTATTGATCATAGACTATTTTTTATTATGAATCAAATACCGTATATAACTTGAACTTCTATCCAATTTAAATGGCTTTTACTGAATATAAATTCTAATAAAATATTCAATATCATATTTTTGTTAGTTGCAATAATAAAATGAACAATTAGATGGTTCTAGATCACTTTTTATGGTCTATTAATCAAATCTGTCGTACGTGTTCAGTTTGAACGGTTAAAATAAAAATTGAAATAATTGAAAGTGTCTATTTGTAGTATAGTAGATAGTTAAACTTTTGAAAGATGTCGGTTCACTTAATATTTTTTCAAAGGCTATCAGTTTATATTAAGGGATCTAATATTTTTAACATTTGGTTAAGCAATACCACACTAAGTATACCACTATACAACTCATATATTTAGGGGACTAATATAATCCACGAGCAGTTCATTTTCCACAGACAAAGATAGAAAAAATTAAATTATTATCTTTTGAAAAATTTTTTTAGATTCTGAACGGAAGGATGGAATCTATTGGTTTTACAATGAGTGTTTTTTTTTTTTTTTTTTGGTGTCTAACGACACCTTTTTTGGTAGTAAAAATACTTCCATCGTTTAAACAGCCACATCTCTGAAAGGAAATAGAGTGTAGATGGTACTTCGGCATGTCAAAAATCAAACTTTTTCAATATTTTTCAAATGTATCGAAAAAAAACGATAAAAAAATTACGAAAAACGGGAAATTTTAGGCAAAACCTCGATTACGCAAAATACATTTTTTAAAAATGCTCTTACTCAAAAACAAAAACCGCAAACACTTGAAATATTCACCAAATTCTTATATTAGTGTTTTCAATACATGGTTAAGTTTTCAAAATATTTTGACTTATTTATAGACAATTCAAATTTTTGATTTTTGTAAGTTTTTTTTTTAAATATGTATAAAATTTATTTGGCTGATCGAAAACTCTTGACAATTTAACACATGGTTTATAATTGATTAAAAATATCATAACTAAAAATTGTCGGAGATCGTTTATCTCAAATTTTTTAAATAAGCCGATAAAATTCAAATTTGTATAAAATGTGTCAAATTCATGATAATTTGCAAGTTATTTTGTAATTAAAAGTTCATAAAGTGTATGCTACTTATACTTAAGGTTCAAAATTTTAACACTAGGTTATCCGTAAGATACTCTTCAAAATACTATAAAAAAATTTCTACCGGACTTTAATAAAAAAATTTTATGACCGTTTGAAATTTAAATTTTTACAAAAATGCCTGAAATAACAATTTATTCCAAAACGATTTTAAATATTTGTTATTATTCAAGAAGTTTAAGTCACAGAAATTCGAAAATATTACTAATTTTTATGATTGGCATTTTATTTATGTCATATTTTTTTAAAAATATTTTATTTATTTTTAAGTAACTTATAGGCATTTGAAATATTCGATTTTTTTAAAAATAGTTGATAAAAAAAATTGGCTGGTACAAAATACTTGACAATTTAATAGAAAATTTCACAACAGTTGTTCTTACTATATTTTAAAAATTATTGAAATCCATAAGCGCAATTTTTTTTATAAGCGTTCGAACAGCGAATATTGACATAAAATTACATGTAAAACATAATATAATATATTAAATTCTAGACTGACAAATGAAATCGGTTTTTGGAATTTGCTTTAACTCAAAAACCAAATAACGCAAGCACTTGAAATTTTTAGCAAATGTTTATATAGACGTTTTCTATGATTGGTTAAGATTTCAAAGTATTTTGCCTTATTTATAGACAATTTCAACTTTCGATTTTTGTTAGTTTTTTTCGAAATATCCATAAAATATATTTGGCAGCTTGAAAACTCTTGAAAATTTAATTCAAGGTTTATTATATATTATATAGATCGTAACTAAAAAACATCGGATATCGTTTTACTCAAATTCTTTTTATAAGTCAATAAATTTCAAATTTGTATAAAATATGTTAAAATCGCGATGATTTTTAATTTATTTTGAAGTTAAAAATTCATAAAATTTATTCAGTTTATACTTAAGAATTAAAATTTTAACACTGGGTTATCTTCAAAAATCTATAAGACAATTTCTAATGGACTTTAAGAAAAAAATTGTATGTCCGTTTGAAATTTAAATTTTTACGAAATTGCATACTATTGCATTATATTTCATTTAAATATAAAATACTATATTATAATTTACACATTTTAGACCAACATATCATTTCCGTTCAGAATCGTTATTCATAAAATATAATACCTATCATTGCATTTAAATTTAATAATGACCTATCATATGAATGAGGTTCCACCCCCACCTGTACAGCAGACCAAGGCCCATCCGGTTCTTTTTTTAGCTATGAATATTGGATTTAATTAAAAATAAATTTGTTTGTAACTTATTTGAATTTTGAACTATGAGATTTTCACCGAAGCTCAGACTCCCAGATCTCACTGTTGTAACTATTTAATACAATAGCTATTTTGATATAAATCTACATGATTAAAAGTTTTATAGATTATAATAAAAATAATTCATTTTAATTAAAAAAAGAACGGGTGAGCCTCGCTTTGCTGTACAGTTGGGGGTGGAGTGTACCTCGTTTATAGGATAGGTCATTATTACAATGGATTTATTAAATTTGAATGCAATGATAGATATCATTGTATATGAATAACGATTCTGAAAGGAGTTAATATGTTTGTCTAAAATGTGTATATAATGATATAGTATTTTATATTTAAATTGAATTATAATGCAATTTCGTAAAAATGTAAAATTAAAACAGTTATAAAATTTTTCTTCTTAAGTCTGGTAGAATTTTTTTTATATATTTTTGAAGGTAAGCCTATGGACAACTTAGTGTTAAAATTTTTAATCTTAAGTATAAACCGAAAAAATTTTATGAATTTTCAACTACAAAATAACTTGCAAATTATCGCGATTTTTACACATTTTATACAAATTTGAGCTTTATGGGCTTATAAAAAAAATTTGAGTGAAACAATCTCCGATATTTTCTAGTTAAGATAAGTTAAGCTTATTATAAACCTTGTATTAAATTTTCGAGAGTTTTCGGCCAGCCAATTGAATTTTATAGGTGTTTAAAAAAAATCGAAAATTTTAATTGTCTTTAAATAAGTCAAAATATATCAAAATACTTTGAAAACTTAACCATGTATAGAGAACACCAATATAAAGATTTGGTGAAAGTTTCAAGCTGTTGCGGTTTTTGTTTTTGAGTTAGAGCATTTTAAAAAAATGTAGTTTGTAAAAACGGAATTTTGCGTAAAATTTCCTGTTTTTTCGTAATTTTTTTATTGTTTTTTTCGATTTTTTAAAAAAGTATTGAAAATGGTGGATTTTTGACTCACCCAAGTACCATTCTAATTGAAGCATTTTTACTACCAAAAAACGTTTTTTCAGGCACAAAAAAAGATAATAATTAAATAAAAAAAAAAAACACACATCATTATAAAACCAATAGATTCCATCACTCCTTTCAGAATCTAAAATAAAATTACTAAGCAATCATACAGAAAACACATGTTCATCGAATTAAGTAATTGTTTAGTTATAAATGATTAAAAGTAAAATAAACGTTCTTGTTCTATACCGACTATTCACGTACAACAAAAATTGTAATTTTAAAACCTAAAAACGATTGAACGTATTATTATTATAAATAAAATGCATTACCTGATTGTTGAATTCGATAAGATTAGCTTACAGCGTTCGCAAGTTGTACGGTATGTGTCCTATTGAATTGTAATGCCAACGTTACTGTTGACTGTTGTATTTATTTCAATGGATATGTTTATTATTAATAATGTGTCCTTGAACAAATAAGAAAATACTAATATTTTTCTTTAAATCAGTCAAATACAAAATGTACACAGGTCAATATTTAAATTCGGTGCCCTAAATCTATAATAAAGAATAAAAAATTATCGATTTATATCAATGTTTCTTAATCCAAGATGATAATTTAATCATATTTTTTTGATGTCACGATTTTTATCATTTCCATTCAGGTTCTTATGATATTCAATATTTTAACATTTAAATGACCAACAAGATGGAATTCATTAACATAATTTGCATACAACTGATTACAATGCACAACGGTATAAATTTTCAATTTATTGATCCTATTTATATGATTTTACACATTTGTTCCTAGTGTATGTCATGACATGCGTATAAGATAATTCTTATAAGTATATTATTAATTATTTAATTTATTATTATTATTTATAATTATAAATATATTATATTACATTATATAGTGCATATATAAAATGTCTAATAATAGAAAGTGAGGAACTAATGACAGCAGTAGTGATGAAAGTATGAATACACAAAAAGGATCATTATCTGCTGAATTTGAAACTGGTCTTGAGTGGTCTAGAAAACAGGCCGGATGTTGTCCAAAACAAATTTTTCTTCTTAAACGTTTCTGAGACTTAGCTGCAGAACAACGCGTTTCAGCACGTCGTCAAATGAAAATCGATAATTTTTTGAAAAAAATATAATATGTTAGGTTAGGTATATTATAAGTTCCTACGTATTTAATGTATTTCTAATAATGTAATATATATTTAATTCTTATTTAATATTTATAATAATAATAATAATAATAAATATGTATGTACATTATATAAAATATTTAACTGTTTTTAAAAAAAAATTTTTGGTTTGAATTTCCAATATCCGAACTTTTATGTGTCCGAAATAGGTGCGGTCCCAATTAGTTCAGATAATCGGCTAGAGGTGAGTTGCGGCCCACGTTAATAACGTGTGCAAGACCGGTGAATTGCGGCCCTGTTATATTTTATTGCTAGGTTAATTGCGGCCCGGGAAATCAGACCCGGACATCTCGGTGTAAACCATTTTAACGTGAATCCATTTCATTCAACTCTTTTAGATTTATACTCTTTAATTTGATTTTTATTATGAACTTGTATAAATTAATATTAATTTAATATTAATATATTTTATAATTTTATAAAATACCTATAGGAACTATAAAAATATAATACACATGATTTCTATACAAATTATTTATTAAGGTTACACAATTTAAAATAAACACTATAGATATACAATTACCCCATTACAAGTCCTATATAATTACAAGTATCCCATTTTGTAACATTATGTCTTGTATATTGATATAAATTATAAATTATTAAGTAATTATTGATATTTTTAATACATATATATATATATAAAGAAATATTGATACATTTTGACATTTCGTCGTAGTAAAATATAATTATGGTATAGTATCGTATCTTACCTAAAGTAGGTACTATAACGTCGATAGTTCGAACGCAAAATATTACAGTGTAAGTCTGTTCACCACTCAGTAGTCAGTACCTATATCTTCGAAGACTACAAATTCTGTCCTAGTGTGGGTAACGCTGATAGGCTGATATGAAGTGATAAATAAAATGTGGCCGCAACTCGTACGTCTAATTTATAAACACGGGTCGCAACTCGTACTTAATTTAGGGATCAGGCCGCAACTCACCAACACCGGGATAATCGAGGTTCTAATGTACCACGAAACTTGACAGGCTTTTTGACAACCTATCTGTGTGAAAGAGTTTTAAGCCTAAAACTGTCTAGTTTTAACTCAGATATTGACTTTCTGGTGAGGGACAATGTCAAAAATTACATTAAGTTATTTAAATTATTGAATACATTTTTTTTTTTAATAAATAATAGGTTTTTCATTCTTCTCTTTTTAAAACTGACATTACTATATTTAAATATATACATATATACGTATATAGGTGTACTATTGACTATTAGTAGGCCTCAAAGAATTTTTTTACAAAATTGATGGTCTGCACAACTAAAACGGTTGGAAACCTCAACCACAATGTATGCTAGAGAATATTTGATAATAAAAATCATTTTTTTATAAATATTTAAATTTTTAATAGACCATGAAAGTTACATGAACTTTTTACTACTATCAAAAGTAAGCCCTTAAAAACGTCCTTAGTTGATATGATAATTCTTATCAAAAAATCTTTTACACATTTTGAGCAGATACTAGCACAAATATTAGATGTCATTAAGACAAATAAGTACTAGAATTTCAACAAAAGAACACATAATATAAACATAATAAACAATAAACGTTTGAAAAATATTGAACAAGTTCTCATAACACTGATAAAAAAATTTAAAAACAAATTATTTTAACTGATATCGTAAACTAAATTAATTTAATTAGTTTAATTTGAATAATTGTATCTAATAATTTTACAGAATATTAATATTTTTAACAAAACATTATAATACATTATCATTCCGATTTCAATTTTATTATAAATATGACTATGCAAAATAATAATCACATCATTAATTTTAACAGTATTCAAGTTTTTTCGATTGTATCTATAAAAACTATAATAGAATATTACAATAATTACAATAATATTATAATTTTACAATAAAATATATTATAAAAAAAAAAGAATTATTGGATGATATGAATATCTTTCACCAATGTGATTGGAAAACACTGACCTTAAGTTATTCGATAGTTCGTAAAATATAATTTAAGTTATTTAAAACAAAAACAAATTATCGATTAGAAGTATTGTATTTTGATGAAAAACAATATATATTATTGGTTTGTTTATATGAAAATTATACTATTTATTATTCAATGGACTCATTTAGTTCAAGGTGATTGGAAAATATGCAACTAAATAAATACAATAGAAGAGTCAATAAATTTTTTTTATAACTGTTCATTTAGTTTTACTGAATTCTAATCAACTAAATTAATTCAATAAAAACAGTATCTAAGGTTTTAGTTTATAATAAATTGTGACTTTACTGTTTGTATTTGCATATTTAATGCAAAGGTATGTAAGAACCGGATGGGGACACGCTCTACTATACGTAGGGGTTGGAGTGGATCTCGAACATAGGCAGTGGCGTACTTAGACCTGAACTTTGGAGGGGGGGTTACATTTTTTAATTAACATATTGGATGACGTGACACCAGAATATAACAAAACAATCGTACAATTTAATAGATTACTGTTTTTTATTCGTGATGTTTTAATTGACATGTGATATTAAATAAATATGTAATTACTACTTAACTATATGGTTATATGTATATAAAAAAATGTTAAATCATATAATAATAATAAAAAAAAAAAAAAATAATAATAATAATAATAATTTAGATACCTAATTGTAATTTTTAGAACATTAATTTTCTATTTTTTTCTGAAAAAATATGGACCACTTCACTAATTTTTATTGGTATTTCTCTGTGAATACTTAGATGAGCTTATTATTATTATCCACTTATCCATTGTAAATATACTTAAACTTTTGAATACTAATCTAAACTCAAACGATTTTAAATATTTGTTATTATTCAAAAAGTCGTAGAAACTTGAAAGTTTACCAGTTGTTAAGATTATTGGCATTGTATTCGAACATTTTTCTTTTCGAAAAATTTTACTAATTTTTTAGTAATTTATTTAGTAGAGTATTTGAAATATTAGATTTTTTTTTAATAATCATTGATAAGAAAAAAATGGCGGAAACAAAATACTAGAAAATTTAATAGAAGATTTCTTCATAGTTCTTGTTAGTTATTGCCATTCTATAATTATTAACATACATAATTGTTTTTATAAGCGTTTGAAGAGCGAATATTGACTTAATATTACAATTTAAATATAACATAAATTATTATAATATATACTTATTCGATATTCCACTATTCCAGATCTAGACTAACAAATCATCTCCGTTCAAAATTGTTTTTCGTATGCAAACGCAATGATACCTAGCATAGTAGCATAGTATATACCTAGTAGCATTGCATTTAGATTTAATACATCAATTATAATAACCTATCCTATGAACAGTGGTGTACTAACGGGGGGGGGGGGTTATCCCCCCCGAAATTTATGAATAAAATTTAATTTATTATGAGAAAATTAAAATTTTTAGTACCTACCTGTAAATTAATTGTATTGTACTTAAGTATAACAAATTATCCATTATAATAAAATAAACAGCGTACATTTTAAAATACCTTTGTAATATTGTTCTATGTAATTCTGATTATAAATATTAAATAGTACAGCTTACATTATCTAGTATTATCTAGTACCTTGTATGTGGTTAGCGGCATACCTAAAACTACGGGTCAGGCCATGGCCTGACCTAATACTGACATATTTTAATAATTATTTAGGTATTATAAATAATATATTTATACATGTAAACGTATACACTTGTACGATTTATATAATACTCAGACCCGTATTTAAAAATTTGGCACCACCGGGCATACACTTATTATTTCGTCCATAATCGAGATTCTTTAATATTAAAATATAACTTATAAATGAAAATCGTTTAATACTTTTTTTAATTAACAAGTTAAAATACAATAAAAA
Source organism: Chaitophorus viminalis (assembly GCA_025469195.1). Classification (NCBI taxonomy): domain Eukaryota; kingdom Metazoa; phylum Arthropoda; class Insecta; order Hemiptera; family Aphididae; genus Chaitophorus; species Chaitophorus viminalis. The sequence continues at coordinate 67,755 of JAIPRK010001218.1, forward strand.
TATAATTTTAATAGAAATATTTGTCTAGTTTCGCCTATAGTTAGCGGTACCTACGGGAATATGAGTATTTCCACGAAGATATTGTAGATATGAATGTGGACGATCGGTGTAGTTATTATGACAATCTTTTATCGTCGTCGTAAAACGTATTTTGTGCTATTAATCACCTATATATATGTCAGCCACTTTAATCTATTATCTATAATCAATAATCGTTAACATCGTCTTCATGTATTACCGAGACAGTTTTACCTACATGTTATTTTATCAACCATGGAACCAGTGCCGTAGCAAGGGGAGTCACTGGGGGCACGTGCTCTCCCCCCCCCCCCGAAATCCTTTTTTTTATTAGTTGGTTACTGTTACTACTTTCTTATAATATATTAAAGAATAATTTGTTATTTTTAATACTATTTACAATTTTTTAACCCATTTGTTAAATAATATTACCTATAAAATAAAGAAATATTTTGTTAAGATTATAATCATTTAAATTTGTTTAACTGCTCCATCATAATCTCCTTAGTCTTAATTATCCCATTTGTAATTTGTGTAAGGTCAGCTATTACTTGTTTTCTATTATATGTTTAATAAAAGTTAAAAGTTATGATCTTGTATTCTTATTAGTAAATAGTAATGAATAATAATATTTGAATGAGAAATGAAATGTTGTGTTTACAACACATATTGATAATATTAATAAAATGATATTAATATAGCTATATTAATTAATACATTATTCTATCAATATATGTTTTATCATAATATTAATACTTTGTTATTTTTTAATTTTTAATTTTTACAATATTATTAAAGAAATAATAATAATACATTTTTATGTTAAATATATATGGGTAGGTACCGCATAGTTGTTAGCATATAATGCTAGTCATAAAAATAATAGGCTTGTAGTTAACATTTTATAAACAAAGGGGCCATAAAGTAATAGGTGATGATTAGGTATTCTAGCATTGCAAAATTTGAGAAAAAATTTAAGTGCCCCCCCCCTCCCAAAAAAAAACAATTTTCTGGCTACGGCACTGCATTGAACTATATTAAACTTAGTTACAAACGAAACTACAATTGCATACGAACATTACGAATTATATTGTACCTATATAATCATTTGAGAGGTGTTTCCCAAAAAGATTGGCCTTGTCTAAGTCTGAAAGAGCGAGCGATCCATCTGCTTTTTTAATAGGACAAGAGAATTCTTTTAATTTTAGCATGTTTTTAATAAATATTTAAAAATAAAATAGAATATTGTTAAAATCTGTGAAATATTTTTAAAGAGTAATATGGCTCGTAGATGTTTAATGTTAATTAATTTTATTAGGTAATTAAAAATTAAAATTTAAAAAGAACCATATGGGGACACGCTCTACTGTACATTAGGTAGGGAACTAGGGGGTGAAGTGGACCTCGTTCATAGAATAAGTTATTTGTAATTATTTATTACTGTATATGTATTTGAAAAACAATTCTGATGTCTGATCGAAGATGATTTGTTAGTCTAGATTTCTCGAATAGGTATATATAATATAATCATTTATCATTAATCAGCAGTATGGAGATCAATGATTTTTTCTTGTAGTATAATACTATATTGTAGTTTACCTACTACAATCGTTCCAAATAACTAACAAAAATATATCGGATTGCGCTTAAATAGGAAAAATTCGTTCATTGACGAACAGGTCCAGTGGCGCAATCGGTTAGCGCACGGTACTTATAAGACAGTTGTTCGTGAGCTATGCCGGGGTTGTGAGTTCGAGCCTCACCTGGACCACATGAATTTTTACATTTTTTTCTGACCGGTTTGTGTTCATTTTATAGTTTTTTCGTTCCCAACTTCTTTTGTTCTGTTCAAATCGATATGATTTTACGCACGTGTATTACTGGCAACGCATCACGGGTCATCGGTATTGTATTAGTTTATATTGGCAGTCACTATAATAGTTACGGTAGTACTTCTTTTTTGAAATGTTTTCAAGTCGACAACAGTGCGAACAAAACAGTTTTTATAATTTTTACCAAGAGCAGCTCAAAAAGAAAAAGAATTGCGCGACCACGGTGAGAACAACACGAACTCGGGTCCAACAGCAGGTATTAGCAGTTTTTCAACGGTAGCAATATTTTCTTGAGGGGAGTCCGAAAAAATGATAAGTATTTCTAACGCATACCACGTGAACAAATACTTAATTGTAATCGTGGAGACATGGAATGTAATCTCTATAGTATACAGCTATCATCCGTCGATTATTATGATAAAATCAAAATAAAACTAAATATATAAAATATATATATAATTATGTATAAAATTACATCGGCTTCTGGGAGGGGGGTCCAGACCCCACGGACCCCTCCCACCCCGTAAATTTGCCACTGAGTATTTGTTTACTTATTACTAGAGCACTATTATCACAGCACATACTTGTCGTAGGTACCTATACTTAAAAGTCAAAATATATTATAATATAGTCTAAACACTTTTTTTAAACGGCAGTATTGTGAAATAAACAATACCATTATACAAATATAATCAGTGGTATTAGGTTTAGGTAGGTACCTATATTTTGGCCCGTGTAATTTTACGAAAAACGAAAAATCCGACGACCACCACACACTGCAGTCGGTATTCCAAACCGCAAACATAATATTAATTTTGTTTAATTATTTCAAACTTAACGAATCAATAAATTGACACGACCGTAAACGATAAACGCACTGTTCAATAAGTTCGCCGTGTAGATATTGTAGACCAATAGTTCTCAACCTGAGGGGCCGTCTAGGTAGGTGTCATATGTGATAACATTTCAAAGAATGCGCAGTGGTCGAAGTGGTAGAAATGTTGAGAGGGTACTATAATCACTAAAAATTGAGGAACGTTCCCTCATCATTTTTTTTTTTTTAGTGTCAGCCTATGATATCATTTTTTATCATACACATGTTAACATTTGTCTATAGAAAGTTTTATGAGATGTAAAAACTAAAAAAAATAAAACTTAATAATCTTACATCTTATTATGTCTGATTAGTGATTATTTAAAATAAATTACAATAATAATACAAATGAAAACCAATTTATATTGAACATTGCTTGTTAAGTAATAAAATAAAATCATATTTTCATATTTCGCAAGCTTAACTTTTAATTAGTTATTATATATAATAATAATAATAATAATTTATTTGTGCAACATTAGAATATCTTAGAATTATTTTTAGATTCTGAACGGAGTGATGGAATCTATTGGTTTTACAATGATGTGTTTTTTTTATATTTTTTTTTGTGTCTGAGGACACGATTTTTGGTAGTAAAAATGCTTCGATTTTCTTCAACAGCAACTTTTCTGAAAGAAAAGTGAATGTAGATGGTACTTGGGCAAGTCAAAAATCCAACTTTTTCAATACTTTTTAAAAAAAATGATAAAAAAATTACAAAAAAACGGAAAATTTTACGCAAAATCACATTTTTTTAAAATGCTCTAACTCAAAAACGAAAAATCCCAACTACTTGAAATTTTCATCAAATCTTTATATTGGCGTTCTCTATACATGATTAAGTTTTCAAAGTATTTTGACATATTTTGACTTATTTATAGACAATTTAAATTTTCGATTTTTGTAAAATTTTTTTTTTTTAAACATCTATAAAATTTAATTGGCTGACCGAAAACTCTTGAAAATTTAATACAAGGTTTATAATAAGTTAAAATTATCGTCACTAAAAAATTTCGGAGATCGTTTCTCTTAAATTTTTTTTATAAGCCCATAAAGCTCAAATTTATATAAAATGTGTCCAAATCATGATAATTTGCAAGTTATTTTGTAGATTAAAATTTATAAAATTTTTTCTGTTTATACTTAAGGTTCATAATTTTAACACTAGTTTTTCCATAAGCTAATCTTCAAAAATATATAAAACAATTTCTACCGGACCAAAAGGAAAAAATTTTATGACTGTTTTAATTTTAAATTTTTACGAAATTGCATTAAAATTCAATTTAAATATAAAATACTACATTATATACACATTTTAGACAAACATATTAACTCCGTTCAGAATCGTTATTCGTATACAATTATATCTATCATTGCATTCCAATTTAACAAATCCATTGTAATAATGACCTATCCTATAAACGAGGTACACTCCATCCCCAACTGTACAGCAAAGCGAGGCCCACCCGTTCTTTTTACAAAATGTATATACAAAAACGGTCTTAAAGCCTATAATTGTAACAAAATTGAGAATAAACAATATTGGTAACCTTGCGTCCTTGCTCACTAATAATATGTTGGTAAAAAAAGCTTAAAGTTCCACGATAACAAGTATATTATCTTATATTTATTTCTTACATATCGGAATATCACAATACATTATATTATTTATTTTTTTCGAAGTCAACTTTTTCTCCCACTTGTTCAATAATATATTTTATACTATAATAATATTATAGAAATTGTATATTGTAATTTATGTGATAATTACTATAGCCGTTTAAGCCTCCCGGACTCAGGAGATTTAAATTAAAGGGGATGCATAATCTTACCTTAAATACGAAGAGGTACTTCGTTCCCCCCGAGGACGAGGAGACCGTGAAGATTTCTAAAAATACCCAAAACATGAAAACGTTAATATTAAATATTATACTAAATTGAAGACGTTTTATTTATATTAATCTAATAACTAACATCTTATAATAGTGAGGGGGCGGTAGGGGCATGGTCCTCAAAAGGTTGATAATCCTTGTTGTATGTAGCTACCTCAGGGGCTAAGATTAGGTAGTGATACCAATTTCTACCTATAACCAACAATGAATTTGAATACAAATTAATGTCAACATCAGAAACTTAATACCAATATTTCCCCTTCCAAGCAAACCGAACATTGTTGTCGCGCGTCATCATTTGACAGTTGCACACTAATAATATTTCAATCGCTAGTTTACCACCTACTTGAATATTGCGCGTTATGTTTTATCCCTCTATATGGTGGTATACTATAGCACACAGACAATAATATTTTATATAGTTTTGGGTGCTATTGCTATAGTAAGTATGTAGTTGGTACAACCATAAAACGCATGTAGGTACAATGTACACATACTTTATGTCAATGTGCCACTGTGACCGCAAACGAAACTGTCAAAACATCTAGAACAATGGCTCCTAACCCTCCCACATAGCAAAATTCTTCCCGGGATGTCATTAGGACCATCCTAATCATGTCCTTAAGTCATCCTAACAGTATGCTCGATAAGGACATTCTGAGGATGCTCTTAGTACAGTCTCAAGTGACTTACCTCCCATTAGTATACCGGTAGGATATTGGGTAAATCCTATTTGAATACTTAATGGAGTTTGTGAGGAAGTAAATTTACATCATAATAAAGGACTCACAAAAGATATAATTATATTATCATGTACCTACTCAGAAAGACGTATTAAAGTACCACTATGAAGTATGAACATTACCATTTACCAATCAGTATATAGGTACAAATCACGAAGCATATTATATATAAAAAAAAAAAAAACGATTTCATTTTTAGTAAACGTTGCGAATAAATTATATAAATGAGTAATGACACCATTGTTATAAGTTTTTTTTTTTATGCATAATGAACTAATAATCCATATAAATTAACTGTTTAATGATTTATATTTTCACATACCTACCTATGTAAATATTGGCATAATTAATTTATTCCCCCGGTTGGGAAGCACAGCTCTAAGAGACAGTAGATTCTGACAGACTGGCTACTTTATTGAAATAATATCATATATAAAAGTACAATCAAACATCTGGACTGGTATGTAATAAGTAATAACCAAAAGTTGCAAACCAACTGATCAATACACATAATAACCATACTTAATACTAAACCGGTTCAATATTTATTTTATATTACTTGATAAAAATTTTTGGTTTTCGTAAAAATGTGTGCTATCCCAACAACAATTCATCAACCCAGTTTAAAAAAAATATCACAAAGTAAAAATTTAAAAAAGCACTTAAATTAGAAAAATTGTCATACTGTTAAAACGGGCACAGTAGTTTCATTCATTCATTATAACAATTGTTCATATTTACTATTTATCAGTTATACATTTATATCAATATTTTGTAAGACAGACTAAAAGCCAAGAGGGAACAAGAAACATGCACATCTAGAACCAAAACCTTAAAGAGCATAAAAACCAACACCTTTAATTATTAGATTCCTTATAATTTTAATTTTTGTTTTCAAGAACCAATACTGATGAATTTATTTTTAATTCTAAAATATTAACATGTATGGATTTGTAATAGATAGTATTTGTATTTAACCTATGGTAGCTCTTACTATGGTTGTCATTGAGTGCCCAAAGGGAACCGCATGTTTTTGCTCAGTTAGTAGGCGCATAAAGTATGAGCTTGGTTTTGTGACTTAATTTCAGGGTAGTCACCCATGCAGGAACTACTAATGCTAGACGCAGCTTAATCACAACACTAAAAGCCAACTGCAGACAGTCACTGTGAATACCCAATAAAATATAATTTCAGTTATTATAATTTACGAATGCATTTAAAATTATCATACACATAAGATTATACCTAAATTACATGCAGTAAAAACAAACATTTTTATAAATATATATGGAAATTCAGTTTAATTATTTAATACTCATAGTTGGCTAAAAAATAAACTTGAAGAAACATGATTTTTATTGATATTTTTATAAACATAGAATAATATTTGATTAAATGATTGCATTTTTATGTTAAAGAAATAAAAGCAAACTACAAAAAAAAAATAAAATTAGAAATTTCGATAGGAAAAATTAATAACCATTTTTGTTGGTAACAAAATCTATTTGCAATTGTTAACCCTTTAACTTTAATAACAAATTTATAATTTTGATTTTTAGAACAATTTATGTGTTATGTATGTGTTTGGTTAAACATGATATTAAACCAAAAATAAAAATATAATTTTTGGAATAGTTTATCCAAATAAAGGGTAAATAATAGTCATACCTAATCATTCAATTATGATTTGTAAAATAGGTTAAGATTTTTTATTTGGTTGAATTTATATTTCTTAATTAAATTCAACAGGGTTAAAATAATAAATGTTTCAAATTAAATAATTTTAAATGTTGTGATATAGATGATTATTTTCGATTCACAATATAACTGATTTTAACAGTATATTATGATATTTATTAAATTAAAAACTATTATAATCTTACAAATAGAAAAAAAAATAACAATTAATATTATTTAATCTCTTAAGACATATAATAATTTAAGGTATATTTTATCAATTTGCATGATGATTATAAGTTTTTTTTACAACATTATTCACATTTTTTTTTTTCAAATCACTTTAATTTAATCACTACAACAATGCACATTAATTGTTAAATTCAATTAGTAACTCATATTTATAGAAAGAATGGGATGGTTAAAAATGGAAAAACACATATCACTTACAGTTGGGGACTCATTTTAATTAACACTAGAAGAAACTAGTTGAAAATAAAATATTAAGGGAGAAAACCAATAAAAAAGATTAACATTACATAGTAGATTATTTTATATGTTATAATATATAATTATGGCAAGAAAAAGTTGTAGTTTATATATTTTAACAATACATTACTACGAATGATAATCTTTTTTAATTTGATTCAAAAGTTATAGAGTGGAGGTAGTTTCAAATTTTATTGAAATCATATAACATCATTAGTTACTGTTATTGTTATTAAATTATATTGAAAATATTGAGCTAGAATTGTTTCTAGTAGACAGCTCTAAAAATTAAATAAGTAAATTACATAATGAAGTGCATTGTCATGATGAAAATCGGTGTAACCATATTTTATGACTGTTAAGTGTAAATAGTTTTTCTTCAAATCTTGTACCAAGACACTCATAACAATAATTACTATATCAAGCAAGAAATTGTCTTAAGCGCAAATATCTTAAATGGATTTACTGTACATAATATAGGTATATTTAACATAAGATTATTATAGACACAATTTTTTTCCACTATTAAACAATACCAGTTGGTTTCAAATTTGTTGTATTGCTTGGAGGATTATTTAAACTTGACATAGTATCCCTCACCTAGAAAAATAACAATAATAATGAATACAAATATTAACTTAAATCTCAATCAATTCATTGATATTCAGGGTGGGTTACGGAAATACAACAGTTTTATTAATATTTTATCATACAATAATGTTACATAAATAACAGCCAATTCAATTAGTAAAAACTAAAGATTAAATTGAGCAAAATATAACATCAATCTTGTTTGTACTATGAAGAAAGTTGGTACAGAAAATGTAAGTAAATGCACTGAAGCATAATACTTGGTTAATTAATGCAATTTCTTCTGTTATTGGAATATATTTAAATCAACCAAAGTGCGAGGTTTTGGTTCATAAACACTGACTTAAGATATCCCTAAAGAATAAAGTCACACACTGTGAAGTAGGGGGACCTAGGTTGCCAATGCACATGCTAAAATGTGAGATCAGGTGACTAGGGAGTAACTAGTATAAGATGTTCATTATGGTGATAATAGTATGAGGAGACCACCTATGGATCATTTAACTTGATGGTGCGCGATTTTTACCATAAGGAATACTTGAAGTCACATATTTAAAAATCAAAACCTTGTATTTTGGATGATCTGAAGGATCTGAAGGATAAGGGAGTAAATTACATTAATAGATTAAGTTTAACAAGTAAGATGGATGTTGTAAATCATGATATGATCAATGTTATTTCTAAAAATAAAAATAATACTTATTCTGGTATGATAAAATATTAATAAAATGTTTGTACGTCTAAGATATACTGCAGAGTTATATTTATTTATTTGTGGCACTATTCCTGTAACATAATTTGTATATTTTTATTAAAATACTTAAATATCATAATTATTTTATTATAATATTGCATTTTTGGTTTTATCTGTTTCTTTTTAACAATAAAACTATCATAAAATATAATATAATAGTATTATGTTAGTTTAGTTGTATTAAGTAAGTATAATATTATACTAGATATAATTCAATGCAGTATTCAACGTAACAAAATCATTATAAACTATATAGAACATAATATATTTCCAGTAACTCGCATTTATGTGGAATTTGTAGGACTCGTTTTTAGGTTTATTTTAGTCTAAATTTGCATAATATAATATGTTTTATAAATTGCTATTCAGATTAAGTAAAGTCTGGACTAAAGGGTCTATATTTATGAGGTTTTACTGTAATTTATAAAAATTCTATCAAATAATAATTTGAACAGTAAATTAAAAACTATAAAGCAAATAAAATATTATGTTAGTTTTGGAGTCATTTTAATAAAATTAGATAAAATATGTTTAATTTTTTGGTCATTAACTTAATTATCATATAAATAAAAGTTAAAATATATTGAATTTACTCAAGTCCAATCATAATTTAATGTCTCAATAAACGAATATTTTTTAACTTTGTATTCAGATAGTTTAATAATAAAAAAAAATAAGTGATATTTAAAAACTAAGCAAGTCAAACTTAAAAGAAAAAAAAAATTTTATAACATATATAAGACAGTATTTTGAAATATAATTAATTTTATATTAATACATTTTAAGGAAAATGAAAAGGAGATTATATTCATTTTAATATGTTTGATAAATGTTTTTACTTTTCCGATGTTTTGAAAGAAAAAATTGCTAGCCATTGAAGAAATACTACCATTTTCTTGATTTCCGCTTTTACATTTAATGTAACCATGCAAATTAGCTATGTTCAAAGTTAATGCAATGCTGACCAATAACTGTAATAGAAATTGAAAAATATATCATTGAACATTATACAAATAAAACTTTAATAATAATAATAGAAACTAGATATTTTAAACATACCAGCCACTTAAAATGTATGCTAAAGAATGATGTAATGAAAAACAACACCCACATTGCAGTGACCGACCATAGTCCAGCCCAAAAAATTCTGGATTCACTTGCGTTCACATGATTCTGTATAGGACCCTGTTGATAAAGGGAACTCATAATATTCACTGACTAATAAGTACTCTTACTCAGTTTTACTTAATATTTTAATACAGAAAATCAAAGTTAATATTAGTGTCTAAAATTAGAGGGAACCAACAATGTCTCACCTTCCGCGATTCATAAACCCAATGTGATACACCATCATCATCAACATAATTCCACCATCTCAGGCCGACCATAATTCGACCTAAACAAATTAAATTACAATATCTGGTACATGGACAGCAAGATCAAATAATTAATTTAAATTACAGTTTACTATCATATGATTATTGATAACCTATTAAATTAATTTGTAACTGACCTGTTATATTTTTAACAGTCCAGAAATCCATGGATAACAACAAAATAATAAGAACAAATAATGTGATAAAGCTTTCAGTGAATAATCCTCCAAAAAAATAGATGACCACAGCAGATACTCTGAAGAATAAGTGAAAAAATGTCACATATGGATGCCTGAAATGAAAAGGAATATCATTAAATTACAAATAAACCTCAGTAGAATACAAAAAAGCAATATGATATCATATGTCTAATATATATTAATACATAATATATTATACAAACATTCAATTAAAATTTCAATATACAAAAGTATTTATAATTAATAATAGATAAAAATGTACAAGAATTATATTGATTTTTTAAGTTTTTTTACACCTGTCATATTCATTTGAATGTAAAAATTGGCTTGCAGACAAAAAAGATTAGACCACTTCGAAATAGAATTGCCTAATTAATGTATAGAATCAATATGATATGTGACAATGTATATCATCCAACATCAACACAAAAATGTAATGACAAAATCAGGATCAAGGGAACAAAAAATTGCCTGAACACGAATAGTCATTAGATAAGCGAATCAAACTCGGCTGCAAGCCACAGTACACATGGTCATATAAGACCGGACCACAGTTAGAAATCATTATCATAATTCTAAGGTAAAAAGCCATTAGGTACATATTAAATATGTGGACCATATAACTGTACCGTAAAAAGCAAAATACTGACAATTATGCAATTTCGGTGAATGATTAGGTATTTAAATAATTTATTATCATAGAGTTGCTGAAACTTACGGTAATTTTCCATAATTCAATGTGTTCTCCTCTCCAAAAGGAATGGTGTCGTCTATGAGTGGATCCTGCAATGTTGGGGTAAAACAAAAACCATAATTAATCCCCCGTGTGTTATTATTAACGACGATGCGCCGTGTAAATATTAATGTTCCAAACGATAGTTTACCATTTTACGAGCGACAAATCTGACGAGAACCGTTGAAGAATAACCGTTGCGACCTTTGGATATCACCCGATGATCAGCAGAATTGTAGTAAAAATTGTGCAGTTACTACATAGCACTCACAGCCTGTGTTCGTTAGTTTGCAATGACTTAAGGATTTCGAACAGAAGTTTAGGTACTTCGATATCTTAGTCAGGCGTACGAAACAATCATAATCTTTGCATTGAGTATTAAGTATCGTGTCCGGCGTTCGCGCCGTGTTTTCGGACTTCTGGTGCTAACGACGACAACAATTGATGACGGTACAATAATATTACCACTGAATGGTGAATAATATTATTTTGTGATATTACCAACGGCGACATACTTTACACTTTTATCACAGAATACGCTTTTATCATGCGATAATGACGGTGATGTGATAACACGACAGTGATAACGCGTTGCCGATTACGCAGTTAGCGTAATATTACTAATATTTCAATTTAAAAAATGTCAGTAAAAACCTCCGTGAAGTCACGGATAGTGTTCTTAACTTTAAGTTCAGATAAGTCAGATTACTCTAATTTTAAAAACGACAGCCACAGTACAAAATTAGTCACTTCAGGGTTCCACAAATGCTTTTTTCAAAATGTTCAAGAAAATTACTTTAAAAAATCCAACTTAAGATTAGTAATAGCTAAGGGGGGGGGGGAATCAAAAAATGTTTGTATATAGTATAGAGTCTATACCTACTTGATACTTCTATAATATATTTCATATTTATCGGTATACACATTACACATATATTGTATGAAATTCTTATTTTTGTTATTTTTACTTTAACGTAAAAAAAGTAGGGGTTCCACGATAGAAGTAAACATCAAAAAGGGTTCCATAGATAAAAAAGTTTAAGAAACGCTGGTCTAGAATATTATGTATTATGTATTATATTATTTCATATGTTATATTATGTCAATATTCGTTGTTCGAATGCTTATAAAAAATTATTATGCCTATAGATTTCAATAATTTTGAAGTAGGTAGCAGTAATAATATATAATAAAATAGTAATCTTATTTATATCATTATTTTCCTTTTTACTATTTTATTTCAACTACGAACTTACAAAACAAATCAAGAACGTACATGAACATTTCTATTCCATATATATAATAAATATAAATTAATATTAATTACACATTATACCTATTTTTTTTTAAAAAAAATTGTAGGTATATTACCTAATTTTTTTATAATAGAAAAGGTATTTCTCATTCAAAATTTAAGGGATAAAATATACGAATTGGAAAGTAGTTGTATTATAAAAGTGTATAATTAAAGGATAAAAATTACTATCAACTTGAAAAAGTATTTAGTATTATCAGATAAATAAATTAGTAACACGGTTTGAATTGTAAATCACTAGTTTACTTAAAAATACATACATGTAAGAGAAAGTCAAAAACATACACATGAAATTAATCATTCTTGCTTTTCATAAAGCTATCAAGTTGTGCATCTAACTCATCTTTATTTGGCAGTTCTTTTTCATTGCTTCTGCCACCTCTGCCACCACCACCTCGTCCCCTGGAATGACCACGAGTAGTTTCACGATCATCTCGGTTACCTCTTGCAGCTCTCCCGCGATTACCTTATACTGGTAATGATGCTGGTCTACTGAGACGATTAGCAAGGTTGGCAACAGTTGACAGGTCAGTTGCAAGTTCAATTTTCATACGGTGTCCATCCAAGGGTACATTATTATATTGCCGTACTGCTTTTAATGCAGCATTTTTAGTATCAAACACAACGTCAGCTGTTCCCAAAGATCTGCCAGACCTATCATAATGAACTGTTGCAGTTTTCAATGGACCAAACTCGTCAAATAAATCCTTTATATCTGTAGATGTAACGCCAGAGTCTAAGTTTGATATTTCAATTTTATGAATATTATTATAATAAGATGAGAATCCATTGGAGCGCCTAGCTAAAGGTCCGCTCCGGCGCATAGGACCACCACAACCACCACCACTACCGCTGCCGGCAGCTCCGTTAGATCGGAAATTCGATGTTTCACCGCGTTCACTACCACCGAAGCCTCTGGAGCCGCCTTGTTTTCCACTGCCACGATGTCCTCCGCGGGATGACGACCTTCTGTTCTTGATTATCTCGTCTAAACTCATGTCCATTATGAGTAGATTTCAATTGGTACAACGTTTGAATATTTATAGAATATGGATAGTATAAGCAGATTCAGAAACGTAAATGTCAAAACAAACGACACCACGTTTACGGATACGTTTGACACAAAAATGACCGGCACACAAACAAAAAACATCTAATATTAAATAATGTATGTAGGTAAACGAATAGATGGATTTGTTCAGCTTACGCGTAGTTATAGAAACGTTTTGTTTTTAATATTATCACATAGGGAAATAGATTTAGCTTAGCCGTTTGACCTTAAATTAAATGTCAATTTTAAAACAAAAACATTTTAATCGTTCTGCCAATTAAAAAAAAAAAATTATAATTTATTATATTATATTAGTTTTAATTTTATTAGTATATAGGTATAGATGTTTATTGGACCGAATATTTCAATTTTTTTACTAGATTTTCATCAGTGCTTATGCACAAATATGCATAATTAGTTACTATCATGTTAACTGTGTTAGTTAACACAGTTGTGTTAATTAATATTTAATATTTTTACGTAGGTCTGTTTAGAAAAATATTATTTTGTGTACCTACTCAAAAATACCTAAACATAGGTGTTGTCAATTGAAAATGTTAAATCGTACAAACAGTAAAAATCGTAGTTAAAATCAGTAGTAAAATGAATGTTAGTTAGACTTCGTGTATACATTGATTTTGTAAAATATTTCTGTTTATTTCAGTCTAATTAGTTTTTAACTACTGTGTTTGATATCGGACTATTTTCTCCAATCCGAATTATTGATTTAATTGTATTGTGTAAAACTCTACTAGCCAATACTGGCAAGAGTAATCGGTTATTTAAATATGCTTTTGAGACAAAATCTTATAAACCTAGGAGTATATTATTACAGTTTTATTTTTTATTCGATCTTAAAGTGTTGCTCGAGAGTCTAACTAAATAAACCTTTGCAAGAAGAAAGTCACGATAATTAATTTGGGGCTTTTTTTGGCGCTTCCCGTTTTTAATACATACACACCCTCGACGACGAAAACGACATAGTAATAAATGAATAACATTACAATTAATACAGTGTTAGATACATATTCCTCATTTCAGCGCACGTAAAGATGGAAACCCTAATATTTATCACCAGCAGCCGAACTTCGTTGCTTTTTATTTATCTCACGCACACAAACGATATTCGTCTTGCGCGATCACTTTTACACGGATTTAATTGGAATACCTATAATGGAACACGATCGATTTACTGGGGAAATTGAAAGCGATTCGGCCTGCCAAGACACACAAACACACACACATACTTTTCTATCAAGCCCAATGCTCTTCTATAAATAAACAGTCTCGAAAATTGCATAAGTCGTTTCACGTACGTCCGTCACGTATCTCACTCACGCACACACGTGAAAACACATCAACATACCCGTTTAAAACGTGCAGTCGAGTATAAAAAATTGCAATCATTTTCAATGTTTCATGTAATTTTATAGCGCATCAACGATCAACCCAAGAGTGTGGCAAAAATATTCCAATCCCAATCAATGAACAATTAATAGATATCTACTGTAGTATTCATATTTAGATAATATTTGGTAATATAATGAAAAATAATTAAAACACTATTCTATTCGAAGTCTTCATACTAATACACCCGCTGAAACGTATGTGAAGTGGTGAAGTTGACATCCCGACATGATTGTATTAAATCCAATCCTTGAGTCATACTTTGCCAATGATTTGTAACAATTTGCAACACAAAAATAAATAAATATGTGAAACACTTTTTTTTTTCATCCCGGAACAAATAAATTTCTTTCGGGGTGCCCAATAAGCACTCTAACCTACAACAAAACAAGCTCGACCAATTGTGGTAGTAAGTACTCCATTCGTAAGTAACTGGTCAGTTGGTTTTTGTAATACTTGGAAGTTTGGTGAAATGGAGTTATGACGAAAAGTAATTGGTACATAAATTAAATATTATAATTTATTACTACCACTGTATAACGTCACTTTAAAGGTATAATATCGACAATATTCCGTCGATTTTATACTCAAACAAGGTTAGATCAAATACAAAGAGTTTTCACATTTCAGTACACATTTGATATAATTTCAATTTATTTCACAATTTTTATATAATAATAGTGTATAATATAATATATTTTTGCCGTGTTAATAACTATTTACATAGAAAATCCTTCACGTACTTCGAAGATTGAATACAACACAATACAATGTTAAGACAATACTATAATAAACAATAACGTATTTAATATTATTTAACAATATTCGTTAAGAGAAAACAAAAGTAAAACAACAGTAAAATGTTAGCCTCCCTTTATATATTATACAAAATCAGTATGCGCTACCAATGCTTATTTTCAGTCTAGAAAATAGATCGGTTTAAAAAATATAATTTTCGACTACGTCAAAGTATACAAATAATCATGATGAAACAAACAGGTATGCTGGCAAATTTGTGATGCGCAAAAACGTAGTCATATTGCTTTTCTCCAAATGTTTTTATCCGATGTGTACGATTTAATGATACCAAAGAATTCCGTGATGACTTATGTGCAAAACGGAAAAAAGCATCCACCATATTTACGTGAGTGCCCGATTTGAACCAAAATTCGTACGTTGATAGCATACCGGTTTGTTTTATCATGCCAATAATCATATTTTCGTTTGTTTGTATATATTAGGTTATACAACTACACCATATACCAGTGGCGCACCCAGGGGAGTTTTAGGGCTGAAGCCCCCCACAAAAATATATTTTACACTAAATTATACATTATTATAGTATATTTTCACAAATTTAGTAGGTACTACAATGATGATTAATTAAACATATAATATAACATATAATAATAATAGTAAAAAAATTACCATTTATAATTTGTGGTAATTATTTACTTGTGTGTAAAGAAAATAGGAAAATGTTTAAGCCCCCTCC